>OY986435.1:237692379-237861693 GCA_963920525.1 Dichetophora obliterata | reverse complement strand
TCTTACTTCAACCATTTATAAATAAATATATTACAAATATTTTGCAAAAATTGTTTGCAAATGTTAATTTGACAACTTTCAATGTAGCAATAGATCTGTGGTTTTAATAACCCGTGTAACCAGTACTCAGTAACCAAAAATGTATTTTTATTTTTATGTTACAGTGCGTTAACACTTTTGATGCATTTGCTACTCAGAAACTTTGAAATGTCTTAAATCTCTACCAACATCTTTACAAAGTTTTCACACTTTTATTAAAAAAGGGAAGTTTTTAGATTTTGAAGCTGCAAATCATAAATAATTTGGTACTTGTTAAAACTCATTCACAAAACGATTCATCACTACACTCAATAACTTTGACGTTTCAGACTTAACAAATGGTATCTGCTAAACAAAAACACTGTGCTGAGCTTGTTAACTTGCTAACAAGCTGCTAAGTCTTTTCCCATACAAAATTTTGACAGGACTTAACAAATTTGTTAGGTTTAGCAAGTTAGCAGGGCTTAACAAATGTAGTGAATACCATTAGTAATGGTATTCCCTTAAAAATGTAAATTTCCCATTTCGTAAACATTTAAACGTCAGAGCACTTGTTAAGGGGATGCACTTTTTGTCATTCTGCTTAATTTTCCGCGCATATGTCAATGACAGCTGATGTTATAAATTGAACAATATAAAATGTAAACATTTATGATGCCTAAGCAAAGTGAAAAGAAAAAATTAATTAAATATTTAAAACATCTGCATTTCAGCGGTTATTAATTGAGCTTACAATAGAATCGTTCCAAGTTTGACAGCTGATAGTTTAAGCAAACATGTTTCCATAATTTACGCATAGAAATTTTAGTTAAAACCATGTAAAAAAAAGGTCCCAAAATTTGCTTAAAATTCCGCAATTGCTTAAAGTTAAGCAGTTTAGGAGGTTTAAGCAGTTTAAGAAGCGTTAAGGGTATACCATTAGTGTCTATACTTACAGTATTTTATTGCATGCAAACTGTCAAATTGAATTTAATGATATCCAGATTTCATGCTATAATATTTAAGTGGGTATTTCATCTCATGAAATTTTATTTAATAATTGTTTGTAAATGTTTATTAAATTAATAATTTCTTACATTCGCCATTCCATTTTGTTTTTTCACTCTTTTAATGCTTTTGCAATATTTTTTGCTTAAAAAGTTCTTAAAAATGCACGCACTTACATATTTTACTGAAAAGTGACAGCTCATCTCATGAAATATATCTCAAGATATATTTCAAGAGATAAATTTCATGCTATGAACAATTTCATGATATGAATGGTCTTCACTTGAGATATAGATCATATAATTCAATTTGACAGTTCACATGTAATCAAATATTGTAAGTGGAGACACTGTGTAACAGGGGACAGTGTGCGGACCTACCACCAACTAAATAGTTGGTTTGTCGGCTACAACCATTGGAGCATCAAACTATGGGCCGACTAAAAGTCTGAAATGTGCGCTGTCTATAATCGTGTTTTTGTTTACACTTGTTGCACGACGAAAGTGCTCTCTACGCTACTCAACCTGCTCTCTATCAAATGGTCGAGAACGTAGAGCGCATATCAAAGCAATTGTTGTCAAGCACATTCTAACAAAATAAATTTAGTTGCAACAATCCAATGAAAAGCCAAACAGCAATAAAATACTAGGGGTATTCACGATTCAGTGAACTTGCCAGTGCAGTTGATGAGTTGAGAACATTTGCACATTACAAAAACAAAATACACGTACGTAAATAATCTGTACAAGTGCTTTTCTCCTGTAACCTTAAACTTGAGGTTTTAATGACTCGAGCAGTTGTGCACTTGTGCGCATTGAAAATTTTGACCGCTTTGAAAAAGTGACAGTGGTGTGCTCACGAAAACATCTTATGCGCAAGTCCTCAACTTCAAAGGCAAGTGCACTGAATCGTGAAAACTCCTTGTCCATATTAGATAGTAAATTAATAAAATTTGTTAAAATGCACGAACAAAATTACTTAGTGACAGCCTTGACAATTACTGTTATGTACTGTTATTATATTAATTTAGAGCTCTCTAAGCATACACTGCTTATACTATTCTCTGAACGTTCTCTATGTGCTCTTTCTCTGAAGAATTTCCCCCTCCCAACAAATAAACGAAAGCACTTCAAGATTCGATCAAGGTGTCTTAACGTACGGTAGGGTGGCAACGCTAGACTTTTAATGTATGACAATTGAATTTAGATGGAAAAGAAGCCAACTTCATGCCACACTTTGATGTCTACTAGAGATTCTTCAATAAAATATAGTTGTTTTGGTTTATTATAGTGAAAAACTGCTAAAAACAGTTCAAGTCTGTCTCAAAAAATTGCACGATGACTTCGCTAGAGCCAGCGCAGAACAAAACGTGGGATTTATCCTTGTATGAATTACAGCGCAAGCCGCAGGAAATCATCACAGACAATACCGAAATAGCAGTGTCTCCTCGCAGCCTGCACAGCGAACTTATGTGTCCCATTTGTCTTGATATGCTGAAAAAAACTATGACTACCAAGGAATGTCTTCATAGATTCTGCTCAGATTGCATCATCACTGCTCTTCGATCCGGCAATAAGGAGTGCCCAACGTGCCGTAAGAAATTGGTATCAAAGCGTTCATTGCGTCCGGATCCCAATTTTGATTTATTGATTTCGAAAATTTATCCAAGCCGCGAAGAGTACGAGGCTATACAGGAGAAAGTAATGGCCAAGTTTAATCAAACCCAATCACAACAGGCGCTGGTTAACTCGATTAATGAAGGCATTAAACTGCAGTCACAAAATCGTCCACAACGTTTTCGCACCAAAGGCAGTGGTGGTGGTAGTGTAAGTGGTCGAGTAGGTGGCGGTAATGGTGGAGGAAGTAATAATGGCGGCAATGAAATAAACACGCCCAACGAAAACAACACTAATGGCAATGACAGCGATAGCCAACGGGAATCTGCCGCCTTTGTTTCTACTACAGCACCTCAACCATCAGCTCCACTTACAGCCACACCAAACTCACATTCCACAACTACCACTGTTGCAGCCACTTCAGGTGCAAGCACTTCGAACCGAATGCAACAGGACGATGCTGCGTCAGATTCGCGACATGCATCGAATCCACCTTCGGTACGCAGCACACCTTCGCCGGTGCCCTCGAATAGCAGTAGCAGTAAACCTAAGCGAGCCATGTCAGTGCTTACATCAGAGCGTTCCGAGGAGTCTGAATCGGACTCGCAAATGGACTGCCGAACAGAGGGAGACTCCAACATTGATACCGAGGGCGAAGGCATTGGTGAATTGGGCATCAATGATGAAATTGAGTTGGTCTTCAAACCGCACCCAACTGAGATGGCAGGCGACAATCAGTTGATTAAAATGTTGAAAGAGAATTGCGTGCGGTACATAAAGACCACGGCCAATGCCACAGGTAAGCGGGTGAAAACATTATTAACTAAACTTAACAATTAACTAATATTTAATTTAGTGGATCACTTGAGCAAGTATCTGGCAATGCGTTTAACACTGGACATGGGTCCGGAGCTTCCAGATGCATACAGAATGATGAATTTTTGTATTTTTATTGCGCCGCAACCGCAACAATTAGTCATATTGAATGGCAATCAAACATTGCATCAAGTTAATGATAAATTTTGGAAGGTAAATAAATATCTATAATAACTTTTTCATAAAAATTTAATGCCAATAACTATTCAATTGTTAAATTTTTCAAAAGGTAAACAAACCAATGGAAATGTATTATTCCTGGAAGAAGTCCTAGAAACCGCAAAAACAGATGCAAAAGTGGAACCACAACTCAAGAAAAGTACTACCATTACTCGTGTAAACACAGAGTGTTAAAGAAGGCATATTTAAAGGCTTATTTAAATGAAGCTAGAATTTGCAAACTGATTGCTTGATAATGTTTTTAGATAACATTTCTAAATTAAATGTGCATATCTTGTTTACGACCCTTACATTAATGTTTATCCATCCCACTCATTACAGAAATAAATTATTTTATTTAAGAAATGCCACAGTCTTAGATTAAATGAAAATAATATTAATAGTTTTTTTTGTCAGTCAAGCAACCTTTGGTAAAATTCAAATTGCCTAATATTTTGAAGCGATTTATAAAATAAAAGTAAAAAATAACCGTCATTTTTGGCCGAAAAATAGTATTTTTGTCTGAAAAAATAAAAGTTAAAAGATAATCAAGAAAGGAGTTTTAAGTTAAAGTTCAAAAATATTTTAAAAATTTTTAATGCCAATTTGTTCATCAACCGTCAATAGTCATGAATGTAAAAAAAGTTATGTGACATCTTTATCTGCTATATTAAAAATTAAAACTCCCTTTTCCGATTCCCCGGGAAAAATCATTCAGATTTGGACTGAATATCTGCATTTTTTTGATAAAAACCATAACTCATTCAAACATTAACACGCTCTACACAATTGATCAATAGAAGCTCGGTCAAAATCCTTCACTGAAGGGATGAAATAGGCAATTCGTTTGTTAGAAATTTATAATTTCATAAAAAATAAAGCTATTAGTATAAAGCATTTTAGTCAAAAATAATCTAGAAAAATTGCTTTTTAAAATGTGTTTTTATGAACGATACTTTACTTGAAATCAGCTTAGTTTGCATATGTCTTAAGAACTAATATGAAACAAAGTGGTAAAAACTGATTTAAATATTAATCAGAGCTCTTTCAGTTCCTCTAGTTGAATATATTGAAACGAGAAAAATTGACAGCCAAAAATAAAATTAGACTTTTCTCCGTTTGCTGTATATTTACTAGCATGAAAACATAATCTGCCCAATACTGAATGACTTTTCCCGGGAATCGGAAAAGGGTGTTTTAATTTTTAAGATAAAGTTCAAAAACATTTTCGAAATTAAATGCCAGTTTATATTTATGAGTGCAAACAAAAAATAAATGTGATATCTTTATCTGCTGTCTTAAAAATTAAAACTCCCTTTTCCATTTCTCCGGGGAAAATCATTCAGAATTGGGCGAAATAGCAAATATATAGTTTAAAATTGAATCAAAATTAAATGAATATATTTAGAGTAGTCTTAGTATTCCGATTTAAAATAGGAAATTATTTCTAAAAACAGTCCTTAAAAGAAGTACTCTGATACACCTAACTCCGTTGATGTAAGTGCCGATAAATTTTTACGATTTTGCTCGATCACTGATGCTGTAATTCGGCCCCTGGTTCTGAACATGAAAGATGACGGTTGATATTTGTTCTCGATTGAGGTTCATGCGGTCTTAACAGTACGCCGAACGAAGATTTCATTGTATCAAATTGATCGGGACTTAAAAACTGAATGCTAAGTTTAGTTCGAACTCATTAAAAAAAAACAAATTGTTCTTACGCAAAACCAGCTGCTTTTATTAGAGAGCGTAAAAGAATTGTGATTTAAAAAAAAATTGTTTTCCAGCAGAGAAATTTAGAATACATTAAAGTCTCGGCTAAATTACAATTGAGGTTATGCAAAAAATTATTAGAAACTTTAAGCAATTTTGTTTTTAAAAGAAATTCTTATCCGTAAATTACTAATAATAAGGTTCAATATAAAAATTAAAAACTAAGTAGCGAGCGTTGTAGAGGTTTTCGACGGCAGTTATTTGATATAATCTTGGTATAGTTATAACGCTGCTTAATTTTTGGTTCAACTAACAGCGTCTTTATTGCATAGAAACATTTATTATACTTTTAAATAATTAAATTGATTTGCCAATTCACTGGTACATAGCTAAAAATTAAATCGTGCTTTTAAGCTAAGATAAACTTAGATTGAGAGAGAAAAGTTCTTCGCAAAATCTTCGGTCCTATTCGAGTTGGCGACGACTATCGCATACGAATGAACCACGAGCTGTATGAGCTATACGACGACATTGAAGTAGTTCAGCGTATCGCAATCCAGCGATTACGCTGGCTAGGTCATGTCCATCGTATGAATGACGATGCTCCAGCGAAAAAGGTGTTCGAGGCGAAGGCCGAAGGCAGACGACGAAGAGGGAGACCATGCCTCCGATGGATTGACCAGGTCGAGGAAGCCCTAACCGCGCTTGGCGAAACCAATTGGAGAAGGCGCGCGCGAAGCAGAGGCGCCTGGCGAGAGCTGATGAGATCGGCCGAAACCCGACGACGGGTTGCTATGGCCACCTAAGTAAGTAAGTAAGTAAGTAAACTTAGATTAATTTTTATAGTGTACTAACAAAAATATTTTTTAAAAATTATGCCTAAGATACTTGCAACGTTATTATTTAGAAGTATATTTATATAGTCTGCAAATATGTACCTAACTTATTTGAGGATAAAAAAATACAACTTAATACATGGGAGTTCGAGGAATAGATAAAAGTTTTGACAACAAGGGTTGTTGTAAGTTTCTTTTCTCACACTACTCTATGCCTTAACTTGTCTAGAATTGCCTGTTTGTATGCTTTGTAATCATCACTCAGCTCGATGATATTGCGACACTCTCCTTGTATACGAAAAAGGCAACGTTCAATGTTTGATTTTTCTCCCGTTTGAATCTGCAACTTAAGCTCCTTTTCCATATGATAGGGCATCCCGCAATCACTTAATTCATCTAGTTCATCAAGTGTTAGTATACGTTCTTCTTGCAGCATATATTCGCCACATTTATCGTATACATCCAGGATCTGTTCTATCTCGTCCTTATCTCCGGAACGCTGCATTTTCAGATATTTCCGCAATAGCTGATTCGCTTGGCGATCAATTAAGGTTGCCTGAGCATTGAGACGATATATGCGCTGCACTTCATCCTCTGTAAGCTCGCTGCAGCCGCAAAAACATTTGAGCAAACGTTTAGCGGTACTCTAAGAGAAAAATAAATGTCTGAATTTAACGCAGTCCACTATCATATTGGAGAACAAACCTTACAAACTGCACTCGCCATTTAATTAAAAGTGTCAAAAAATTGTTTACAAATTAATTTGTACTTCTATTTATTTTCGACATGTATGACAAATAAAAAGTTAGCACCTTTTTTTAGGTTAATAGTTCTTATAACTCTGTGTTAACCTCGAACATTATTTTTACAAGTTCTTATTAGTTTAATTTCCATTTAACTAAAGATAAATTCAGAAGTCATTTAGATTTTTATAAAAGGCACTTTAGTTGATGAACTTTAAATAATATAATAATCAGAAAACTATGAGAACTTTTTTCGATTACAACATTTTTATTTACACATTCGCCAAGGTACATTCTATTGATAATACTACTGCAACAGGGTGGCTCATATTATCTGTACCAGTTACGAATAATTATCGTTTCTATACTTTTTTAAGGGATTATGCCGAAAAAGCTATCCCTTGAAACTTGTCCAAATCCCTTTTTTTATCCTTCAAATCCTGGTTTATATCATGTCCATGCAAATAAAAAAGCTGCTTTTTGCATATTCGAGCATGCTTTTTCGAACTGCGTTCATGCTGGCTTTTATATCAAAAGATATCTCATGGGTGCTATCAGACAGATATATCTCTTAAAATCTTTTTGCTCGCCAAAATTGCTCGAATGCATTTACCATGGTATTTTTCATTCAAAACTTCAATATGGCGTAATCTGCTGGGGAGGTACCCATGCTAATAAAATTAATCCACTACTTTTCGCTCAAAAACATGTTGTTCGTATTATATGTAACAAAAAACGACTAGATAGAAGCTTTCCTCCTGAATGTCTTACCACTTAAGAACCTGAATGTCTTACCACTTAAGCACCTATATTTCTATAGAGTGCTAAAAGATTTTTTTAATTGCTCTGGTTATCTGCTGAACAGATCCACGAATGGTTATGACTTAAGAAGAAATAATCAAATTACTGTTAAAGTACCTTCACACAAATTACAGCACTTTTTCTACTTCTACTCTTGCACTGCTCCCAGACTTTTCAATAGATTACCAAATAATGTTCGGCGCATATCTAATAATATCTTGTTTCTCAAAGAAGTGAAATCATGGCTTTTTAATTACGATTTCAACGTTATTGATATCCTTATTTCTGTCTTACTATAATATTACTTTCCACACTGTGGCAAATAATAATTTTTATCGGATACATACGTATTTCCAGTTTTGCTAATAATTGCAACTGTGTTTGCATTATGTTTAATAAATTTTGTATCCAAATTTTTCGATGACCCCACAAAAATGAATTAAATTTGTTGTAAGCTTGTAACAGCATTCGCCACTTGTTCATAATGAACAACAGAATGTAGCATTTGTTAATCAAATTTGTATTTAATGTCTTTTGTATTCGTAGTTTCTAGCCATTAAGAAAATTATTGTTAAATCTTTTGATTAATGAATAAAAACCAAACTAAACTAAAAAAAACTAACTAAAAAAAACTATTAATATTTTGACATTTATGTGATATAGAAGTCCAGGCTAATCGCTTTTCCTTTCCTATTTTCTTGAATGAAACAGACGTAAATGACTATAATTGCTTTATAATAACTAAATATAAAGAAATACTTCCAATACTTTCCTTATTGACTTTGTTGATTATATTTGTTATTGACATATGACAAAAAATTAACTTCAAATTTAAGAAGCATCGACAAAACACATAGTGACGTAGGGTGAAGTAGCTTTTTCTAGGGCTATTTGTATAAAAAAGGTGCTTTTATGTTGCGTTTAATTGCATTTTACAAAAAAGCTGCTTTCTCCCCAGCATGAACGGGCTATTAATCGCTATCATTTTGTCACAAGACCGATTGCTTTATTAATAATTAAATCGTGGTAGTTATATGAAAAAATTACAAAATAAACAATTATCTAAAAATAATAATTTTTTTTTAAGTTTTGGTTTTAAGCTCATGTAAATGTTTGCTTGCTTCTGTATTCCATGTCTGGAGTCTCCTAGCCGAAAAGCTATCCCTTGAAACTTTTCCAAATCCTTTTTTTTATCCCTTAAAGCCAGGATCAATCACTACAATTTTTTCATAAGGCCGATTGCTTTATTATTAATTAAATCGCTGTAGTTATATGAAAAAAATTCCGAATAAGCAATTGTCTAAAAATAATTATTTTATTTTAAGTTTTTGTTTTAAAATAAACAAATTTTATAACACTTTAGGTGCCTCAGAAAGTTCATCCAGAGATTTGCTTGGTGGTGAAATTCTGTATTCCATCTTTGGATTCTTGTAGATTTGGATCAACAGCAGAAACATTCAGGCATGTTCTGCAATCCACTTCCAAGTGGAAGTGAATAAAAATTTAATTCAATATTTGGTGGTTTACATATCCCTTTTTTCGTTTTGTATTAATATTTATTTAGGGCCGCTTTCTCAATATCCGGTTAGGCACTAATCAGAACTTTAACCAGCAGTTAGCAAAAAAGCCCCTTCTCAATGTTCGGTTAAGGCTTAACTGTCAGTTAAGTGCTGATTAAGTTAACGGCAAGTTGTGGTTTCGGTTAGTACTACTAATCGGAAGAACAGCTGAATAGAGTAAACTATTTTTTGTTTATTTTTATTACACAAAAAAAAACAGAACTTCAATAATTTATTTTCTTTATAATTCAAGTTTACACCAAAATAGAGAAAGGACATACGCAATTACCAAACCGACGCCATACTGAACCTTGAACTTCAAGACACCACACTTTCTTCTTTTTTTTTTCCTAGGCAACAGCATCTTTTTTTATTTTCAATGATGTGGACGTGCTCTTCTGCCAATGAAAAATGTTCCCTCGTATGATGTGAAATTAGGCAGTCTGTTGCGTTTTGCCATTTTTTTATATATTTGCAGCACAAGATCAGAAAATATGTAAACACGAGGCAGCTGATATGATGTTTTTACGTATTTACAATTGAAAAATTCGCAATTAGTCATCTAACCGACTGTTGCTTAACCAGCACTTGGTGAAATCAAAATTCTTTTTTTAGCTATCGTATGGTTAGCTAACTCCTGGTTAAGAGCTATACTAACCGGACATCGAGAAAGTGGCCCTTAATTGGAAAACATTATTATTGGCTTGAAAATATATAAAATTTAATGTTGATTCAATTTCACTCTCACTCGGAAGTGTAATGCAGAACATGCCAGATTATCTGGTAATGGTTTCTAGGGACCATCATAAACTTTATATACTTTGCAAGTTGACCACACAACTTGTCAGAGACTACGACCTCACAACCCTTTGCTCCAGATTCCATAATAAAATAGAGCACACCATACCAAAAGCGACGCACAGCCAATCCACCGGTAAGTTTGTAACGCAGTGGCTTGGCTTAAGCAATGGTGCAATGACCACGGGTTGCGAATTTCTAAGCATACTATTCGATACGGGCGGGTTAAAAATTTAAATTGCAGTTAACACTCGAATGTGATGTCCCTTCTCCCCCAAAACCTGCTGAGTTTTGGTTGCCATGATGATGATTTCAGTGCGCGATGGTGTGACATGCACCTCAACTACGGAGTAACCATTTTCAGCAAGTTCGCGAGTAAAGCCTGAAGTACAATAGAGCGAGAGTGCGATGCGAGAATGGGATGCGATTGTTTAACGAAATCTCGCACGCATTGCCTTCGCATATTATGTACAATGAGACACGTCAATTTTGAAGGCACCAGAGTTTTGCAGATACAAATAAAATTTTGCTTGTAGTAAACAATAAATTTACAAATAATAAATTTTGAAGTAGTGTTTAAAATATTCAGAAAAATAATATTCGTGAAGTTTTAGCTGCTGGCTAGGCTTAAGTGTATATATTTAAAACTATTGTAATATTTTATTATTATTTGTAAAAAAACGAGCTATAGGTCAGATTATTTTCTTAATTTATTTAAATTTAATTTCCAATATTTCGTTTTTATTTGAAAAACATCATCAGAGAGAAATTAAAAATATACATTTAAATCAAATAACATAATTATTAATATACAGGAATTTAAAAAAATTAAATAAATATACTGATTTTACATTGATTTAAAAAAAAATTTATAAACGATATGACAAAAAGAACATAACATCTAGCATAAAATAAACAACACTTGAAGACGGATTCTGATGACTAGTTGTTGTTAGTTTTATCTTATTTAGGCTATTCACAGTTTATAGCATTTGTTATTGTTCAAACTGTGAGCACCTCGCCATGTGACTGTCGTATTAAAAAATTATGCAACCCTGTGATGTATGTGATTATGGTGCTGTAGACAGAACATAAAAATACGAGGTGCAACAAACACGTCCAAGGGCTACTTTTATTTACGCGTGCCCGCGTATTTGCATTTGTATGCAAAACAACAACAAAGCAAAATACGCTTTCGTAAACTGGCGTACATATAGCAAATTGTACAAATAGCAGACCAGCGTATTCAAACTGTGAATAACCTTATTATGTTTTGTTCATTTTATGCTGTCGATGTAAGCGCAACTATCCATGCCAATCTTAAAATTTAGTTTCAATTGCTTAGCGACGCTAATAATGTGTAGCATTTGAAGCATGTATCGTCTCCTATAATTTTTATCTTGTTGCAGAACTTTAACTTTGTTAAAATTTGGAGCATGTCCGGACTTGGGCTACTAATGATATTTTTTGTTTTTAAGGTTTGTCAAGCTATTTAAAGTCTGATTTATGTCCTGTTATTATCGTCCGTAATTTTGTTTTTGTTGTTTCAACATATACTTTTAGCATAAATTGGATCCGTCACCTCTGAACGGTATATGATATGTATAATACGATTTGTCCTGCTTATCTTTTTACATTTAGTGTTCGTGGAAAGTGTTTAATGTTTTAAAAGATATTCTGTAATGGTCCTTATTAAAAATATTGGACTTCCTAATCTTCTCTGAAAAACCGGAAATATATGTCATATATACTTTTATAAATTTTTGGGGGACATTTGTCGTCAATTTTTTATTTACTGATCTGTCTTTATGTTTAAAAATTTTTAAATCTTTCCATTTTATTACCAATAAATTAATAAAAAAAGGTAAAAAATTTAATAAATTTATATATTATTATTTTAATTTACGTTTTTGAAGAAAATTGTTACGTGTTAAAATTGTTTATTATTTTTCAATAGAATTTTTATGACAGCTGATCATCGCAAAGCATTGTAGTTTGCTATTTAAAAACTCTACTTATGAAAATGCTCTGACAGCTCGTGCAAGATTTTTACGTTGTCTTGCAACGCACTCTCGCTTTACTGTACTTCAATCTTGAGGAACTCGTTCAATTTAGCCTTGAGATTGCCATCGGCAACGAACTTGCGTTTTTTTTATATTGTAAGGACAATTTTTGTTAACAAAACTAATACAGAACGTGGCTAAAGGAAAGAAATTAAAAAAACCAAAGAATTTGCCTAAAATGTATTTTATTATTAAAATCAAAAACTTGATACTCAAAATGTCAAAAAAGTTATATATTTTGATGTGAAGAAATAAAAATAGCACAAAACCGAGCCTTAAGATTGCTAGATTTCCGATTTCGGGACTCCAGCAAAAAGTCAGTATCAGCTAGAACCGAGTTTAAAATTGAAGTTTTTCTGCCTTAGATCTTCCTGAAAATATGAGTTAGTAATCAGGAGACAACTAAAAATAGGTCTAATACTCGGTGTGGCATTAAAATTCGGTAAAGAAATTGGCCGTTAGAGTATTTTTTCTTTACAAATGAAATTAAATAATAAATAAATGTTTATTTTGCAGATGGATTCTAAAAAAGAAATTGTAAACAGTAGCTCGTTTCTATAACTTTTCACGAATGATTTTCTCATATGTTTTATTCAACTTACGTCACGATGATGTAATTCTCTTATGCTCTATTCCTGCAAGTGTGGTGAACCGAGAACCTGCTGTCTGTCAATCGAGTTCATGCTCACTTGGTTTTTGGCAAGTGAGTTTGAACGCTAAATTTAAAAAAGTTCGATTGCTTCTGCGAATGCCAATTGGTTATACAAACTTTTAAAGTAATAAGTTGATTGATTAATTTCAAGCTTTATTAAGATAAGACTGAAATGAGTGTTTTAAATAGCAGAAACATTAACACTCGACGGTACGGTTTCGCCCGTTCAAGAGTGTTTGACGCCACTTTCATTGGAGTACTTCTCGAATGATTTGTAGAACCAAGCTACTGGCTTTAATGCCCGTTCCAACAAATTTTCATCTAACAGTAAAACCTAAATTGAAGCGTTGATTTTTTGCATGCTTCGCAATTCAGATGAGCGCCATCCCTAATTTGAAGCGCTGCGTTCAAACGACAAAAGCTAATTTTTTCAAAAAATAAATAATTAAACTTCTTTTATTCATAAGCGATGAAGCTGGATATTTTCAAGTAAAAACATAAAAACTTCCATCCATGTCAAGAGTTAGCAACCAAAAATTTTAAAAAACAGTTTATATTTAATTTTAAAAGTCAGTTCTTAACAAGAAGCTCTTGATGCTCTGTCAAAATTGGAAATTGCGATAGGTTGGCGTCAGCGCGTTGTTTATTCGGGATGCTTCATACAAAACGTATGAATATGAGAAAACTTTGACGGTTAAACAACGCTACCGCTACAATTTAGGTTTGACTGTAAAGAAAAATGCGAAATTAAATTAACAGAGCACAATTTTCAAACCGAATTACAATTGCTTCGTGGGATCGGGGTAATTCACAGACCGAATTATTTAATTCCGAGTGCCTTGAGAACATGCTGTTAGTATAAACAGCCTATAGCAAAAACTCTTGAAAAGGGAATTTTCCTTGAACTGGCAACACCGGACTTGAGTTCCGTTTTAACGCGTTCCTAATTGTTGTCATTAACCATTGCGAACAATATTTAACTCGACGCTTGGTTTTCGTGCACAAATTTTACAAATTTTGTTTATGTTTATAGTTTGAAACAAATTAAAACAAAAGTTTTAATCTGAATACAAATTGGTCAAGTTTAAAATAAAGAAAATAATTAAATGGCTGCAACTCGTTCTCGTCGTGCGAATGCTGGCAACAAAATATCATCATTATTAGATGATGAAGAGGAAGATGATTTCTATAAAACATCTTATGGTGGCTTTCAAGAAGAGGAGGAAGATAAGGAATATGTGTAAGTTGTTTTGGCCAATAAGATAAATCCAAAATAAATTGGTATCAAATAAAAGACAAAAAGACGAAGAAGAAGACGTCGTAGACTCGGATTTCAGTATCGATGAACAGGATGAACCCATTTCTGACACCGAAGAGCCAGCAGACAAGAGAAGGAAACGAGCCGGTGTCCATACAAAAGCTTATAAGGTAAGAACAAGTTGGTGCAAAGATTGAAAAGGAATAAAGTTTTATTTATGAAGGAACCCAAACCTGCAATCAAAAAAGAAAACAAGACAGGTGTACAGTCTCCAAAAAAGAAGGCTACAAGAGCTAATAAAAAAAGGGCACGTCCAAAGTTTACTGTACACGACTCTGGTCGCAAATCAATACGTGCCTCTACTGCATTTAAGACACAGGAAACAAAAATTAGACTCAAAGAATTAAACGAAGCCAGGAAGCGTAAGAAAAAGGTAGTAAAAGTGGAGGAGTACATGCCGACACAAGAAGAGCTGTTGGAAGAAGCTAAAATAACTGAGGAAGATAATATAAAGTCATTGGGTGAGTTAATTGGCTTAAGCTGAATTTTATATAAATAACAAAAACGTTGACATTAAGAAAAATTTCAAAAAATGGAGCTGGAAAAGAAAAAAGCTCGGCCCATCAAACGCTCTTTTAATGGTGCAAGAGTACGTTTTCACTCTGTAACGATGCCAGTGGTACGAAAACCTACAAGAGGAGCGACGCTTGCTGGAGACACAAATGATCGAAGTTCAAAATGTGAACGTACATTTATAACATTTGAAAATGATTTGAATGATAAAGTTTTCGAGTCCATTTTCAAGCCGAGACGCATTGAACGTAATACATGTTACCTCTGCCCGATCACAAAGTATGTCTTATCTTATAATTTTATACATAGTGATTAGGCATGTAACTATTTTATCGATTTGTCA
Organism: Dichetophora obliterata; assembly: GCA_963920525.1. Taxonomy (NCBI): domain Eukaryota; kingdom Metazoa; phylum Arthropoda; class Insecta; order Diptera; family Sciomyzidae; genus Dichetophora; species Dichetophora obliterata. The sequence continues at coordinate 237,846,677 of OY986435.1, read as the reverse complement.
TTTATTTAATTATCAGATTACCTGCACGCTACTTTGACCCTGTGACAAAACAACCCTACTACAGCATACAAGCCTACAAAATACTACGCGAAGCTTACTACATACAGCTAGAGCAGCGTGGCAATAGCGACCATCCAGATTTTGCCAAGTGGCTGGAGTGGCGTAAACTCGTTAAGGAAAACCGCGTAAAAGTAGCAAGCAATAAATAAGGTACCAATTAGTTGGTAGTATTTAAAAAATGGATTAAAAGTGGCCAGGAAAAAAAGTGTTTTCTGTGGGTTTTCTAACATTCAATAATATTTATTAGTTGCTTAAATGTTTCTTTAACAACGTACAATTTTCTACACGACCAAACATTTCTTCATACAAATAGCTAAACTTAATGCAACAGTTAACTATTCTTGTCTTGTATTTATAAATAGACAAATATGTTTATAAATATTGTATTGTATTTACAATATTGTTTTAAAACTAAATATAAATTATTTTTACATACATTACTATATAACACACAGCGAGACAAGAATTGGACATTGAGCACATACAAAGACTTTGTATAAAAGTATTACAATTAAGTCAACTGATGATAATTTGAAAATATTATTTTTATTTATATATCTAATAAGACATAAATAAAAATATTTTATTGTATATTAAGTAAAGGGTTTGGCATAGAAATACTATAAACGAATAAAATAAACAAATTTATCCGGATAACAGCACAAATTTTGAAATTTTAATTGAAAATGGATAAAGCAAACTATTATTTCCTTAATAGACTTCATTTAGAATTTTAAAGAAAAAGATTTAAGCGATGTGATACAAGCATAAAAGAAACAAATGTTATTAATATCATAAATCAAAACTAAAATAAATTAACTTTATAGGGTTTATGAATACATTTTTATCAAGTACAAATATACAAAAAAATTTACAACCAGTCCAATCATGAAACATTTTCTCTCGGGAGTTGTAAAAAAGAGTTCCCGGTTTTAAGATATCAGATGACATATAATTTTTTATGTAACACTAATGAATATTGGCAGTTGATAAACAAAATTGCACTAAAAGTTTCCAAAAAGTTTTTAAACTTTATTTTAAAAACGGAAACTCTCTTTTACAACCCCTGGGAGAAAATGTTTCATGATTGGGCTGAATGTAGGGTACACATCTCGACTGAAACCAAAAGTGAAAATATTTTGTCTCTAAGTAAAGTAAATAAGCTTAAAACTGTTTTCCCAAAAAAAAAATAATGATTCCTCAATCCTTAACAAATATATTAAAGAATATATCGAGCCATAACCGCAAAACAAGTGTAACCAACACGAAATCCGAAATTCACTTTCTAATGACAAACGATAGTACTTTAGCAAACCCATCCCAATTTCAGATCTCTAAGCTAACCCGTTTTTAAGCTATACCCATCACAAAAATCGAGTTTAAATGCACTGCTTATGCATACAAAACCAGAAAATTGCTTCTCCTGTAAAATTTGGTTTTTGTTGGTTACACTTTTTCTGCGGTCATGGCTCGATATGTGCAAAATTTCATCCATATTGGTTGAAAACACGTTGAGCTACCCGCAAAAGTCTCATTTTGAGAAAAGCCCATTCTAAGTTTTCTCTTAATTTACGGCAAAAAAAAAGAGTGTTTTCCTTTAAGGTAGTATTATTATTTAAGGTAGTAGTCCAGTGTAAAAATTTTTTGCTTTTTTAAATTTTTCGCAATAAAAATATCTTTAAAATGTAGGTACTCAAAAAGTTTCAAACCGAAATTTAAAATAAAATCAAATAAAAGAAGAGAGCACGCCGTAGCGTGTATGAAAGTGCTGTAAGAACTTTTAACACGTTTTTCTCGAAACTACGTTTTCGAAACTTCGAGGAAGCACTAACTATAAACTATTCAACTGATTTGACCTAAAATTTCACCCGTTCTTTAAGCCGACAATTTTTTTTTAACCTTTAAGTAGGGACGTGAAGTTTCATCTATTTATTATTATTTATTATATTAATTATTATTATTATTTATTTATTATTTACTTACCAATCTATTGACCGCTCGACCTTGTCTCTTCACGACCGTTTAGCAACTAGAAGTACTGTATTCTGTACTACGTATCCAAGTAGTTAGGGGGAAACCATGTGATTCTCGGAAATCGCGAATATGTAGAGGCCTCTGAGACCCCACGTCCATAGTTAAAGGTTAATAATAAGATAAAATTTTTTTTAAAATAAAAAAAGTTCGCTTTTAAAAAGGTTTTTTCACAAGTCCGCCATTTTTTTTAAATATGCATATTACAGGATAATGCACTACAATTAAGGCTGCATAACAATATTCTCTTTGAATTTTTTATTTGACATGGTAACGTAAGGCTCGGTGCTTCCCCAAAACAACTCACCTTTTTTCGAAAACTCTACTTTGATATAAATAATTATAAACAAATTAATGTAAAATGTTGTAAAAAAATTTTTTTACACTTAAGGCACCAATTAAAGCATGTTTACGAACGAAAAACTACAGAAAAACACTACAGAGCCATTTTAACCTCGAACTGAATTTTGGGAACTATGAAGCTGATTTTCTAAATAATAAACTACAGTGGCTGACAGCTTATTTCAACCAGCACCTTATAAAAACTTTAAGTAGCTATAACAACTGAACTAATGCAGATATCAAAATTATATAAATGCAGGTTGTAAGTCTACTTATCAAATAAAGCAATTTAAAACGCAAAAATGAACTAAAACAATGTCACAGCTTATTCCAACCAGATACTTTGCAGCAAAGCAATGATTCGTTATCTTACCATGTAACTTACTTATTTACTTAGGTGGCCATAACAACCCGTTTTCTTTATTCATGTTTTAGTCATTATTTTCGCAATACATTAGAGTAAAGTTTTTTGTGAGTTTTGTTGTGAAAACTTATTCTCAGTCTCTTTAAAAATGGCCATTCGCTCTGAAAAATTCGTGGGATGGTTGGACCTAGGCATTATTTAACGATTTGTCCACGATTGATAATGGAACGCACGATAAGGGAGAAATGCTCCCAACAGTAGAGTGCAATATTGTCTGAGCAATCTGGGAAAACTCAAAACTATCTGCTCCAAAAGTGGCCAGTGAAGTGATCCGTGTGTTTCAGGAGCATGACTTTAATGGCAGGATAGAGCGCAAGAAGTCTTTTATAAACACAAAAAAGGATGTGTCGTTTAAAATTTTTTAAGAATCACTTGGATAAGAATTGTAGCTCTGAAATACCGTCATAGTTTATATTTTTAATATTAAATTTAATATTTTTGTCTCAGATAGAACCTCAAATGTGCGGTGTAAGCCAAAAACATAGCTACAAGCATACATTTAATGATACATTTGAAAGCTACAATCAAACTCGGCTGTGAAACTTGCAGTTGATAGAGACGACAATGGATAAGTCTCATTATCTTGAAATTTCTAATACAAATTTACTTGAACATAAGTACGGAAAATCTGGGCATTCGTGATGTCTTCAAAATTTTTGAAGAGAATGATCCGAAACATAAGTCGGGTATTATACAGACATGGCTGATTTCAAACTATTGGCATGTTATGCAACCACTGAATGTGTGCCCGACAAGAACGTGATTGAAAATTTGTCTGCTATTTTAGATACAAAAAACCGAAAACGTAAAATATCCAAAAAATTTGATATGAAAACAGCATTGGTTGAGAAATTGGTTAAAATTACGTCGAAAATGATTCATGCCAAAGAGGCTCTAATTGGTTGTAAGCCAGAAGGTAGTCATGCTAAATATTAAAATTTTTTGTTTGCCTAAAAATTAATTTAATAGTTCAAATTTGTGTATGGTTGAAGTGAGCTGTGACATTGTTTCTGGTAGCTTTTTTCGTTTTTAATTGTTACAAAATATTAAAAAAAAATTAAGATGTATTTGCTAAGTTAAAGCATATGACTGACTAACAACCTGCATTTATGTAATTTATATATCTTTTTCAGTTTAGTTGTTATAGCTGCTTAAAGTTTGTGTTAAGTGTGGTTGAAGGTCACTGAAACTGAAGCTGTTAGCCACAGTTTGTATAACATAAATAATTTTTTAAAATTACATGTATCGCCCCCTCCTCCCCCTTAAGCAGGACATACAACCCACTAGCAGCACATCCCTTAATAGCACTGTTAAGCTTGCATATATTTTTATAGATTTTCCCTAATTTGTCTTCGTTTTCGAATGTGAGCAATTAAATAACTTTTATTGTTCAGGGGGCAATATGAGAAAAAGTAGTAGATAGTATAAAAATTCGGTTGTTTTTTTTTAATTTAAGTGTATACAATACTTCCGTCCTACGGAAGAGTGCAGCATCTAGCATGAAAATCAAAATTAGTTTTATTACTTTTTCTTAATCATTTTTTTTTATATTTTAATCTTAAATGTCATATCTACACAAAAGACAAAAAATCTTTTTACTATACAAAACGTATAGTTGAAACGTATAGTATAGACGGCTTTTTGAACTGTTTGTGATAATTTAAATTTATAGAACAAACAATAAAAAAGCGGCAACTACAGTGTTTGTCTCAAAGTTTTTGCATTTTTAATAAAATCGGAAAAAACATCAATATTGAAAGCAACTTGGATTTCACTATCACGAAAAACCAAATATTTATAACAATACGAACCCTAATCAGTGAATTTTTGATATATAACTGAAAGTCGTTTATCTCAGAATATTGAAATATGTAGATGCCGCACTCTTCCTTATGACGACAGAATGGAAGAAAAGTAAACCTTCTTTTGATACCGTCTCAATCGTTAGACATTTGATTGAAATTTTAGAACTTTTTTTTTTAAATGGTCTCTATGGTGCTTGTTTTTGTTTTCGTTGTATCTTTAATGTTTCTGGTCCGGTCCGGAAAAATTGTAGGGGAGCTAGGGGCTAGTTGTAACAGGGGTAAGTTGTTACAGGCCGATTACTCAGTAGTTTTAAAAATTTTTGATGAAAACTTGTTGTAAATGTTATTATAATAACAGGTTCTTTTGCGTAAACATTAGGGCGGGTCGATTTATTTTTCGACAATTTCCCTATGATTTCCGTATTCTATGGGTAATTCCATTTTCCATTTTTTTCAGACTTTCAGAAAAAATAATGTTTTTTTTCACATTTTGTCTTTTACTACACTCAAATTGAATATTTTTTTTTGATAATAGGTTGATAGATACTTTATTATCTCTTAATTTGAATTTTTGTAGAAAAAAAATAAAAAGGGAAAAAAAATCAAAAAGTTGGTTTTATGTGTTATTTTGGTTTAGCAATATCGCATGAATTAATCAACCGAATTCGATAAATTTGGGCTTAAACTCTTCGTTTTGAATTGTAAATTGAATTAAATAATGGATTGAGCCAAAAAAATGGCCATGAAAGTAATATTCTTGGACAAAATCATGAAAAAAATGGAAAAATGGTCCAAAATTTGGACAAAAATGCCCGTAACTTTTGATTAAACCCGATCGATAGTTTTTGAGTTATGGATGTGAACGTGTAGGTAATATTTCATACGAACGTCAATTTGGGAAAAAATCTACCAACAAAAAGTAGGGGACTCGATTTTAACGATAGAGGTATGGTTCCTTCGGCAAATTTTCATGGAATAACCCATAGAATACGGAAATCATAGGGAAATTGGTGAATTTTTTCACTCCCTACAAATCGACCCGCCCTAGTAAACATGTTGAGTGCTCATCGGGGATAGCAAGGTGTAAACTTGTGAGTAGCTTCATAGTTTTTGTTAAGAAGTAGACAACATTTTTTTTAAATATTTAATTTAAAAGAAAATTGGTAAAGTTAAAGAAGTAAGTTATTTCATGAATAACGTCTATATATTAAGATTTAAATTTGTGGTTATATTTTTTTATTAACAACTATAGTTTTTAGTTAATAAATAAAAATGTTCGTAATCAACCCATGGGGCAAGTTGTAACATGCTAAACATGTTGTTAAAACTTAAATTATTGTTTGTTTATATAGATTTGGCCGTATTGGTATTAGATTTTTAAAGTTAAACGTGGAAAGTCTGTATAAAAGCAATTTTTTGTTGTTACATCTTGCTTGTTTGTATGTTTTCTTCATAGAAGTAAAATATAAGGAAGCGGTGTAGTTGAAGTGAAATGAAGTATTTTACAAACACAGTGAAGTTGACACAAACTCAAAAACATTCAAACAGGGTCGCATTCAATTATGTAGTAAAGAAAGGCGTAAACTATTTTTCATTTCTTAGATGTATGCTTACTATGCGTTTTTTATATAGCACCGTAATATAATATGTTGCGTTACCAATTTTTTTACAGAGAAAAGCATTGCTAAAATAAAGTAAAAGACATGAACTCAGAATAAGACTGAAACGACAAAAGTTACTTATAATTATTTTTTAATAATTCATTTCAAAAAACTATTTTTAATAAACTATTTAATTGATATTAAAATAACACAAAAACTAAACAACTAAAATACATACCAAATTAAACTCTTTTAAAATAAATAGTTTTGTGTATTTTTTTCCGAACTGTCGGCTTTTAATTAGTTTTTTTATGTAAAAATACCTAGTTATAGCTTGTAATCTTAGGGCGCTAATCCACTTTAATTTCATGTCAAGTTTTCAAAGAAATTGTAAACAAATAAATAACTATTAAAGCTTATCCCAATATGAAAAAAAATTAAGGCCCTTGCCACCCTAAATAATGAATGCGCTCATGAAGCAGAACTTGTGTTTTGGCAGATGCTCTTCCTCAAAAATGGCGGGCAACAATTTTTTTTGCTCGGCAAGGGCTTATGTCAAAAAACGACGCTCTATCTCGCTTCCTCAGCGACGAAAATTCCTTCTACACACGTATAGTGTGTTTGAGTATAACACCACTTCCTTATCTTTTATTTCTATGGTTTTCTTTCATATTGCTACTTTATTTTTGTTAAAGCGGATTATCTGGCCTTCAGCACGTTCAGCTAGTTATCTCACTGTGGGTTTAGACCGCCTGAACGAACGAAAAATTTATTGCGAACAATTTATTGCAATAAATTCTTCGTTCGGAGTACTGTTTAGACCGCACGAACATCATTCGCGAACAAACATTGACCGCCATCTTGTTCGTTCAGGCGGTGTAAACAGCAATTTGTGCATTAGGCCGAACATCAATAAATGCAGGGTTGATAACTCCTTATTTTTATATTAGTACTAAAACTTATACTCCGTTTCTCAACAACAAATGGTTTGCCACTCCATAACAATATATTACTCGTATTAGTTATTATAGAAAAGACGTGTGTTTAACTTAAGGGCCCATTTAAGTTTTTCGACAAACAAAAATTGAATGTTTTCACATTTTTCGTGTGTCAATAAATTTCGTAAATTTTAAGTCAATTAAGTATAAATTGTTCCCAAATTGTAAGCACTTATTAAGCAAATACAATTGATGCTTTCAGTCGTTCGATTTTTATTTTAGAGAAATCCTTTTTATGTTATAACTTTAAAGAATTGCTTTTAGTCACAAATCGAATTTTCAACTACCATTTTGGTTAATATCCACATTTTTCTAAAATCTTCGATTAAAAACTCAAAAGTTTCAGGAGAACCTAAAATATATTTTTTTTTTATTTGAACGAGCTCTATTGCGGACTCCTGCTATATATTTAATAATATTTGCTATCCATAAACTCAAAATTTTTATTAAAAGTTATATAGTTATTTAAAAAAAAAAAATGACCTCAAATAAACAGTCGCCTCAAATAAATAAAATATAGGGTTTTCCGCTTAAAAACTTCATTTGGCCCTTTACACAACACAATCATATTGCAGCGAAAGTTAACAGAACACTTTTAAAAACATAAAACTAAATTACTATATATTTTAGTACTTTTCATAAATTATTCTCTAAAGCTACTCCTCTTTGCTACTTTTCTGTTTTTAAACACAGCGCAACACCGGATTCGCCCAAAAAGATCGAAGCTTGTTCGATCAGAGCGAACGAAGGAATCTTCGTAATTTCATGTAAAATTTTAAATTGAATGGCTCAGCTATCAATAAATAAGTCTTATATCAGAGCCTGAAAATAACTTTTAAAAATTTTATTTTTTAAGTTAAGTCCGACGGTTAACTTTTTTATTTAATTAAAAAAGTTAAAAATGACTTTTAACTTTTACTTTTAACAATAAAAGTTTTGCCTCACTTTTAATTTTTAAGCTTAAAGGCAAAACTTAAGAGTCTCCAAAGACTTTTATTTTCCGTAAAATTTTTTATAAGTCTTTAAAGACCTTTTTAAAAATGTTATTTTTAAGAGTCTTTCGAGACTTATATTTATAAAAGTCTTAATAAAAGTATTGCAATAAAAAAACTGCATAAAAAATTCAAAATATGCTCATTTATGAATCGGTTTCAGCAACCAATTAATTCCACCGATTGATTTTGTTAATCTTGTCGACTATTGAAAAGATTCATATTGAACATATAAATATCATACAATAATTTTTTTTAAAAAAATTTTTAAAATACTTTTATAATATAAAAGTCTCAGAAGAGTCTTAAAATTAAATTTTTTAAATTAAAGTCTTCAAAGAATTTTAAAATTATTTTTATAAGTTTGGTTTTATTTTATAAAAGTTAATAACTGTTAAAAATAAGAGTTATTAAGTGAGAGTTAAAAATAAAAGTTAAAAATAACTCTTATTTGATAACTCTTACTTTCGACTATCAATAATGACATTTATATAATAAAAGTTTTTTAAGACCCTTTTTTTCAGAGACTTTTTGTAAAAAGTCATAAGTCTTAACCTCTGTCTTATATTATCAGATTTATATGTTAATTTATCAGAAAAAAATTTATAAAAGCTTTAAAAATTTCGATTAAAAGCATTTCTTTAGTGTTACTACAAGCTTCAAGTCATCTGTAAAAACTTGACCCAAAAACGAGCCACGAACACCTGACTTTAATCGGAAAAATATTTTTTTTTTTTAAATCAAACTTTCTCATAATTTTTTTATAATATCGTGAATAAACATAAATTCTAGTTGCAATCTGAAAAAGTTAAAAATATTTCAAAATAAATCAATTTTTCCAAACTTTGTTAGAAGCTTTGTTAGTTGTTCCCTAGCTTTCTAGCCTATATATGTGTGTCTGCTTGCTAATCTTTCGCTAATTTTTTTTGTTTTTTTTTACCTCGGCTTAGGCTTAGTAAATAGCACAAATTGGTTTAAATAAAGAGAATGGAAAATTAACCCTTGTTATCACAATGGGCTTTATTGGCATGTGTGTGTCCCAATTAGTGCAGTCACATTAACCTAACCTAACCTTTTTACATGAAATTATTTTTTTCGACTAATCACCCAATCTATCTCAGATCCTACTATATAATAGTATTCTTAAAATCATTAAAACCGTAGAAAAAAATTAAAACGATATATTTTATTTTTAGAGCACTTCTGACCGATTTCATGCCAAGAATAATAACACATTTAGATCATAAACAATTTTTTAATTTTGTTTTCGATTCAAGCTGATTGAATTCGGTAATTTCGAAGACCAAAATACCAAACATTAATTTTTTTTTTCGAAAATGTCGTTCAAATGTCTAACGATTGAGACCGGTGTCAAAATAGGTTAGGTTTGGTGATACGCTCTAGTCCACAATTAAGTTGGTCACAAAATATTAAAAAAATAAATACCTTAAGCTATTCCAAAGGACAATGTACACTAACACATTTAAGTTACAAATCTAACAACGCAACTTCTGCACAGAAATTTTAAATGGTTTAAACTGCCAGAAGCTTTCAGATCATTCTTAAAAATATTAAGAATCTGCAGGTCAATTGCAGAAGTCAATTTGTAACGTTAATGGGCTAAGCAAGCTAACGACAGCTACTTAAGCTAATGCTGAAACATTTTAATTTTATCAATTTAAGCAGTTCATACATAAATTCCTTTACCATGATGATCACATCGTCTGCACTATTTCACAAATGTAGTTTTTCTTTTTCGTAAATGTTTAGTAAATGTTTCGTAAGCTTTTTTGCTTTAATAAAAATGGAAGGCATTGGCTAAAGATAATGAAAAAATGGTTGAGGCAAGGAAAGAAAAATATATTAAATTTGTTTTTTTCATTACTAAATTACATAATTACTTACTTACCTAATTACTTAATTACCCAATTAAACTACAATGGAAATTTAAGTAACGTAACGCCAGTAACGGTAGGAGTTGCAGGGATGAGGAACAGGAGGAAACGGTATCGCATCTCCTCTGTTCATGCCCTGCACTGTCCCGCAGAAGACATAAGCATTTAGGTAGCCTCTTCTTTGATGATATCCGGGATCTTGAGTAGGAAGACTTTAAGCGTCTACTATTTTTTATTATTAGTACTGAGTGGTTCCACGACAGTGTCTAGGAGAGTAGGAGTAGAGGAGTAGATCTCCTGTGGTGCCATAATGGACCAAGCATATGGTCTATGTGGGCCGGTGTTTAGACCGGAGAAGATTTTTAAATTTGATCACTTGAAAAATAAACTTATATTATTTCAAATCCTTCTAAAAAAATGTTGTTTTCTTGCCCAATTCAGAAAATTGCAAATTTTGTGTAACGTAACGCCAGCACATATTTTTGCTTATATCCTTAAATCATTAGGGCCGATTGTTGTCATTGGTTTTACTTAATATAGTGCTACTTAATTACTAGGCAAATATAAAAAACCTTTTTAAAAATTAGACTTTTTCGTTCTTTTTTTTAAATATTTTTTCGTACAAATCGTACGTAAAGCCAGTTTGGAAATGCCCATATATGATATACCGATAAAAATAAACGGGTAAAAACTAAAACGATATGAAGATACTCAATATATTTTTAAAAAAAATGTTAGAAACATTCTATTGCGTCTCTGGCCCCGTCATAATAATGTTGACATATGTAATTGGTTAACTCAATTCTTTCCATCCCACAACTGATACGATATTAGTTAAAAAAAAAAAGACATCTAGAAATATTACCAAAGTACTAACACTCACGACTAGTCTATGTACAAACAACTTGAAACACTACTCGCGCTCAAAATCCCTAATGAGCGTGTTTGTTTTAATTGATTTAAAATTTTAAACTCAATGGACCAAAGGCGAGAACTTGACCTTATTTAAATTATTGCCTGGATGCAAGGTCGATAATTTCAATCTATTCATCTGACAGATCATCCTTTGACTGTTAAATGAGCGTATCTTCATCCTGTCCTTCGAACACCATCAACAGAGAATGTTGCGATGGTGAACGTCCCAAGGTCAGACCGCCCAGCGAACCGTCAGGTGATAGCAGACCGGTTTGCAAACTGTTGTTATCACGATAGCCCGATGTTGAGGATGTCTGAGACACGGAATCCCAAGAAATTTCGCTCAAAAGCTTTGGGTGCTCATCGAGCGATATGGTTGGCGCCACGATAGCAACTTCTGCGTGTACCGTGGGAGGACGATTGCGCTTGAGTCGGAATGTCTTGCGACTGGATACTTTTGTGCGTTGCAGGCGTGAGCGTGAATGCTCGCCGGAACTGTCCTCTGCTGGACTCTCTGGCGACAGCGGTGTAGTTGACGTTTCGCCCGATGAGTGTCTAAACTCCACCGATGACACAAAACGCAACTTAGGTGGTTGAGCCTTAAATGGCGCCTGTTGTAGAGACTGTGAATGTGATAGCTGAGCGGCTAGTCCAGGTGGCAATGCTGAAGCAATATTGGCTGAACTTGTTGGCTGGCTGGAGCCGGCTGCAGCATTTCCTCCCGCCAACATCGGTGCTGATCCAGCAGCATTTTCACCACTGTGGCTTTCGCTGGTGTGCGTGTGATCACGATGTGTGTTTGTAGAACTACTGGACAAAGACTCTCTAGGCGGATGCAATGTTTGCTGGGAGAGCGTATCGCTGGGTGTACAAATGCCGCCAGAACCACTTCGAGAATCAATGGGTGCGGCTGAAATATGCGAGTGGGTTGCCTGTCCAGTCGTCGTTCCAGTAAATATTGAAATAAGCGATGGCCGTTGCTGGGATTTGTGTGCTTCCGTAGCGCCACTGCTGGCGGCGGGTGTGTCCCGTTTGGTGTGATCCGAGCTGTCGCGATCTGCGGAGAAAACAAATCAAGGTTAAATGCTGTGCATTGTTTTTTTTTTATTCGAAACAATAACCAACCATAACGTTTCTCCTCCAGCTCGTCGCGTAGATCCTTAAGTTCTCTCGCTAATTCAAGCAAAAGTGCTCCTTTGGACTTGATCCCACCCTGCGGAGGAGTGCCTCTTAAGCGTTCGCGTATAACAAACTGCATGTGGCGCTCATGGTCACCGATGGGTGGCTGCGCTATCTGTTGGCTCAAGCGGTTAGAGGAAGAAAGAAGTTAGAAAATATGTGTGTACTCACCTTATGTAGTATAAATGGCATGAGAACAATGTATAGGGGCGTTCGATGAGTCACCACAAATTCAAGAAAACTCCACAAATCCGGAGCTGCTTCATTGCGGCGTCCCAGATCACGCATTACTCGCACAATTCTTGACCATTCGGTAGATAAACGATTCTCAAAGCAAATGCAGACAATTCGCAAAGCCAAAAATGCTGCTTGATACAATGAACCTGATATTCGAGCTGGTCGCTTGGCATCTCGACTACCTGTAAACGTTAAGGAGCCTGCACGCAAGTCGCCACCAACACGATTTATTTGTGCAACTGCCTGACCAGTGCGACCAGCCGGTGGACTCATAGCATTCAGCACAGCAATCAGCAAAAACGAAACATCGGACTGTTTCAGCTCGCCTATATCCGAAACACCGCGTCCAGAACACACCTTCAAACACAGCGGCATGATCAGATGCATTAGAAAGCCTTCGGCCTTTTCTTGTGTGGCAAATTCAGCGCTGCCACCGCAAATATGAACAAGCGTAAAACAGTCTACAGGGCTGACCACTTGTAGCGCGACAAGGCGCACCACCGTCGAGCAAAAGAAGGCCGGAGGGTTCTGAGACATAAGAGCTGCACCTGCGCTTGATACGCCATCCGGTGCCGCCGATCCTGGTTCATTAACAATTAGATTCTGCACCGTATTGATGAGCGTTTTGAACTGCTGCCAATGCAGCACATATGGATGACGCACAATCGTCTCGTGTATGCCTTTAAGCAATCCAGCAGCGGCTTCCCAGTCCGTGTTGCGTCGTATCGAAGGCTTCTTCGATATCTTGAGGAAAACTTTGTCGATTCTACGCAAAATGGTGACCAAAGCATTGCGTAAAGCATCATTGGACCATTCGGCGCGAGGCAGTATGGCCTGCATGTAGCGTTGAAGACCTCGACATGCCATAGATTCAGGATCGTACGGCGAAACCTTGAGCAATGAGTGCGCAATGTCAGCCAAACGAATGTGGCACTTGACGTCTAGCACCTCTGTGGGTTTCGTGTCGCTGGGCAGTTTTTTAGCCAATTCCTGTAATCGTGTTGAAGCTTTGCTTAAAAAGTCACCAACAACCGATAGGAGCACATCACGTGGTCTACGATATTCAGTGCGTATCATCTCGGAGTCTTCACCGGAGTCCATTATGTTCTTAGATCTAGGGTCACTGACGTATTTCGAGTGGGACTCCTCTTCAAAGTCCAAACCCGGTGAGCAGGGCGGTCCGCGACTGCAGTTACGTTGGGAAGAACCTTTGTGCTCGGGACTATTGCGATAAGGTCCATTGTAGCTCTTTGCCAAACCCTCGCAATTGTGCACCATAGTGCGTATGGCTACGGCAAGTTGTAAGATGATATCCCGCTCCGACTTGCCTTGCAAAGGAATGTAGCTAGGTGATTGTATTTGCTGCAAATAACACGGGAGTATAGCTTCCAGGATAATCTGTTGATGGAGCACAATAAAGAAATACTAAACAAGTGAAATTAAAGTGATAAGAATTTAATCAGCAATTAACATACCAACATCTGGTAGCCACGTGTGCTTTCTGCTGAATATGACACCACCATTACGCAAAGAGTTATGCAGTCCAACACAGTCACATCGCCGTCCTCGTCATGGTAACAGAAGTCTATTGCCTTGAGTGGTTTTGGCTCCTTAACCAATTCAGCAATATTCAGTGGATCTGGTGAAGGATCCTCCAAACTCAAGAGCAAATTGAACAGGCAACTGGACTGCACCTAATAGAAAAATCGTATCAACTTGAAGTTAGTGAAGCTTTCATTACAAACTCAATTCACATACGCACCTTATGTGCCTCACCATATGTGCCCTCCTCATCGGTATCCAAGATAGCAGATACGGATCCAAACATCTGCAATATAAACGGCTTACGATTTAGCAGGTAGAATTGTTTGACTGCATATTCAATGGTAGTGGTTATCAACTTGTTCGTCTGATGCAATGAGTAGACTTGCAATAATGTTGGCATAATCATAAAGTAGCCATTTGTCGAAAATATATTCTTAAAATTAAAGGCTGCATTAATGTACGTAGCCATTACATAACGCATTATGCAAGAGTCCTCGGCATGTAGCATTGCTGCTCCTGACAGCACGTTCAGGAATAGCTGTATATCTGCTGAGTAGGCAAAGTTACCGGCCATAGCTTCAAACATGCGCGCAATTAATCGAACCCACATGAATTTGTGTAGCACATCCAAGCCCAACAGTGCCTTGAATAACAAAGTTTTTTGATGGTTTTTGCTTTGTTCGAAAAAAACAATAAAATCGAGCATAATCGCCGAATTAACTAAAGCGCCAAGAATCAAGTTTACATGTACTTCTTATGCTAATCAAGCAAGAAAACATGCTTCTGTAGAATTATGCTATTGGCGCTGTTACTAATTTGGCAGTTAGAGCTCCAAATTAATTACCTTTCCATATTCACCGCTTTGATGTAAGTCCAAGTCAACTTCCAGAGCTTTGCGCGGAAAAGAAGGCAGCTTCATTAACTCCTCGTGTAGAAAAACAACACGTTGCACGACCATATCCACGTTCTTCAGAATGGCCCACGTCAGGTGCACCTTACCGATTTCCACGAACTTCTTAGAAAGTTCTTGCTTTTGCAAAGCCAAGAAAGACTCTTCCGGTTTCATGAGTATTAAACGCACTTCCGGATACTGCATGCGTTTGAAAAAGTACAAGTCGCGAATGTACCAGTTTGGATTCAGGATTTTGTCTTATGTTAAAGAAATCATAAAGAAAATAATTAAAGAAAAAGTTTGGTAGTAAGAAAAAAATTCTCCTTTTTGCAGCTGCAATATAAACTCACTGCTCTTATAGTCTACTAAACAATAGTGGTCTATATTCTTCTCCTCTACTGGATAAAAGTCTAGCGCTTCCTTCAACAACTGACAAAAGAGAGTGTCTTCCTGGACAGGGAATTGCGACGGTATATTGCCATCATCTGTTTAATTGATCTCATTAGGAAACAAATTTCGGTGCTATTCTAATTAAATTTTTTGGACTCACCCTCATATGGACCATGAACAACAATTTTCTTGGCTGCAGGCACATTTGCTGTTAACAGTATAGAAGCGTCACATTGTTCCTTCCGCAGTATTTGCTTTAAATCCTTGAACATTATTCCATGCACGCTGTGTACGACCATCCACAGCACCGATAGTGCAGAACCAACCAACTATATTAGAAAATGAATTTATTTCAAAACCTTTTGTCGGCCTTTTTAGTCTAGTGGCGAGTGCGCTAGACTATCAACCCAGAGGTATCTGGCTCGAATCCAGGTTCGCGCATAGTTATTTTCAATTTCTTTGTTCTTTCCTACATTTAAGAATTATTAAAAACTAAAAATTCAAAACTTAATCGTGGAAAATGTGGAATTAAAGGACAGGAACAACTAAGGGCTGGAAATGCTTGCCGAGGTTAAGGCATAACACTAGCCTCAGTTAAAAGAGCAATTCAAATTGTCTTTTACGGTTGTTTCGCCTAATCAATAAATAATTCACGTATGGCTTCTATCAATAATTCCTCAAAATAAATCCATCCCTTTCCTTTTAGGTCAAAGACCAAACCTTGCTCGTATAAGGTTCTTTGATTTAAAAAAAAAACATGTAATACAGGCAGTGATGATGAAGTAAAGAAGGGTTCTGCAGAGTCATAATCTGATGAAAACAGATTTTTTAGGTCATATAATTTTGACCTATATACGTAGCACAGTTAAAGTGATTGGTACAAGTTAGACAATTCGTTTTCGATGTTTAACTTATAGGAAAATAAAAAAAGTATTTTAGAAATTTTGGACAAGTGGGCGTGGCAGCTGCGCTACGTCTTAGCGAAAAATGAGAAAAACTACGATAACAAAATCAAACTTAGACTTAGTCTAATATTTATTTTCGCGCGGTTGGAGAAGAAGGCGTGGCAGCTTCCATTCAACTTAAACACATTTTGCGCTATCTCTTACAAATGAGATAAAACACAATGAGAAAATCAAACATAGACGTTTAATATGTGATTTCCAAAAAGTGTAGAAAATGTCTGCGTGATTGGACAAGTGCGCGTGGCAACTGTCATACATCTTAAACAAAATTTTTTTGGCCAAATTATGGGTCGGTTCCCGTACTTTTTGGACTAATGGTTAAACTGACAAAAGCGTGAGAATAAGAAAAAAATCTCTCATAAATAGACCCCTGATATATTGGGCAAGACTTGAAAGCAAGTTTTTTTTAGTACAAAAACTTGCCAGTAGAGAGCAAGTTTAATCTCTCCCCTTCGTCACCAAAACTCACCACGATTTGTCCTACGAACTCGCATTGTTGCTTTCAAGTCTTGAACAATGTAAAAGGGGTGATAGATAAAAACACAAAAAAGTACGGGAACGCTTTTCGGACTAAAATTGTCAAATAAAATCGTTTGCCGAAATGAAGAAAAATTGTCACATTCATATGTATTACAATATTGAAATTAATTCACAAATTAACATTTACATTTAGTTCTTTACAATTTAACATGTTTTGTTTTCCATTCCAATAGTTTTTATTTATGTCAAGGAAATTTTTATGTTTTGCAATTTCTTTTCTAACTTGTAAACAGCTGATTTTAACCCTTTGACTCTTGAATTTTCCCCAGCCCAGAAAAAAATATTTGTGATAATTTCTTTGTTTTATAGCCCTAAAATAAAGCAACAAATGAATAAAAACTAAAAAATTCTGCTAAGGACGACACGGGATGATGTACACATTTGTGTCCAAACTAAGTCAAATGCATAAATCTTCCACCTAACCCTCCTAGTAGGTGCCGGCTGGAAATAACTGCTACAGTGTTCACAGTTAAGGGGTAGTTAAGCTACTCTGTGGGACGGCGGTTAGCTAACGGAGGACGCTATCCACAGCGCTCCGACTCTCAATAGTCCTAGTACTGCCTGGGGCGGGTCCTTCCCATCGGTGTGAGGTCATTACCTCACCTCGGCCCGTGCAGAGGATTGACCAGGCTGAAGGCCCATTTAAAAAACTAGTTCAGTCTTTCGAGGAGCCATTCAGAGACCTGGCGACCTCCGGATGTATCTAGCCCCATCTGTGTATGCGGATCTCTGCACAGACGGACATCCCCTTCTCCGCTACTCGTGGGTCCTAATATGAATACCAGACAAAATAAAAACTTTAAAAACAAGGAGTCCGGATTTCCTCAGAAACCGGAAAGTAGTAGTGCTTTTGCTGCTGCAACTCAGAATCCGGCCAAGCCAGATCAGAGCTGTAGCAACAGCTCAATCCGAGGTAATACCTCTTCTTCTGCCCAAAAAGGCTCGTTTAGTCGCTCTAGGGAGTTGCGCACAGCGACTAGACTTCTCGCGCATCTAGAGAAGCAGCTCGCTGCAGGGTCTGTGTCATTGGACAAGCAGTTTAAAAGCCGTGAATGGGCGTTAGGCATCAAAAGCGGCAAGGTGATATCGTCTGGAGCCGGTAAAGGTCTGTCGGTCAAACGACAGAGATCGGAGGAGCAGAAACCGGCCAATGAGGAGAAAAAGCTGAAGGCTGCTGGTGATTTCTCTGGCCGACTCTTCAGCGATATTACCAGAGGAGGTGAGGTGTTGGCTATCTTGGACAGGGGGATGGAGAATTTTGGGATCTCCGCCACGAATTGGAGGCTGGTGGAAGCTAAGCTTGCCACCAATTATCTTCGGCTCATGGTTGAGATTCCGGGTCCTCCTCCGGACTGTTTTGCAATAGGCTGGCAACGGGGAGTTAGGTTGGAACGGTGCGCTGATGCAAGGTCTCTCACGTTCTACAAGGCGGCTATAGAAGCAAGGCGCACGTATAGAAGCGGTCTCGAAGGAGGAAATCCCTAGCAGACCGAGGGCGCGAGTCCGGTTACCTCTGGAGCCATCAAATGCAGACAAAATTCTGGAGACTTTCAGAGTCGTGCATCGACATATTTCTTTATAACTTCCGTATTTACCGTCCGATCTAAAAGAATGATATGTCCATGTTATTGTCTCAGAGAGACCTATTTTTGTTTTTAGAATTTATTGACCTCAGTTGACCCTTTATAGTACTGACCCACTGCACCTCAGTTTCTTCCCTCTTAAGGTACCGTTTTGATGTCAGAAATGGAAAGCCCGTATAAAATCAATAAACTTTTAATAAAGAAATTTTTCGCTATTTCTACTAGAAATATTTTTAAAAAGTTTTTTAATTTATTTTTTTTTTTTGCAAAACGTGGGGAAAATTTTTAACATGTTTGTCATATTGTATTATTTTTATAAAATATGCAACGAAATATACGCGAAAAAATATTTTTGTTTTCGAAACTTTCTTTCAATAATGCTTCAGATTAGTCGAGACGGTCTATTGTACACTTTTATGCCCCATGGATTTGGCTTTTCCCTAATATATTGTTTCACACTGAGATGGCCACAAAAAGGGATTATTTGTTCATCTACAGCCACAATATCTTCTACCGGCGTATCTCGACATCTTTTCAAAGCACTGTTGATAATTGGACGGATTTTAACAAATTTATTATTGCAATCGTTAGGTATTTTCAAGTTGTCTACAACGTGAAATCAGTTTATAGACATAACAGAGGCAACACATTTAATTCGTAATACAGAGGTGGCATAGCTTACATATTCGTATATGTAGCCATTCTTTCAAACATTTCATTGGAAAAATACGCCGAAAAGTATTGAAAAGGAGAAATACAGTTTCAGTTGCACCTGAAAAGTTTGGTTGATACTCCTTTCTACGAAAAGCAATGTCGCTTTTTTGGGTAATGTTGAACCTTTCAAGTTCATCCACAAATTCTATATTATTCAATATAGAAGAATCTCATCTTCGCCATCACGATTATCATCATCAGCGTTTGGAGCAATAATGCAATCTGTCAGATTGGGCTTGGGAATTGCATTTTTTGGCATCACAATATCATTTTCAGTATCAGAGTCCGATGAATCTGGCAACTCTATATTCGAGATATAATTTTGAATTAAGTCTTCCATCTCTCTTTCTTTTTGAAAACGTTGTCTGTTCATTTTTGTTGCTATCTGTAAAACTGTTCTCTACTCAATGCTCTGGTTATTTACTCTGATGGTAATTGAATTGCAAACAAACGCAGTGTACTGCTACTGTGTTGTCTTGTACTCAATTCTGGATATGCATTTTCATTTGTAATTTTTAAATTCAAACAAAAGTTTTTGAATAAAATTTTTTGGAAGTACGCTAAAATATGACGATATGTACGGAATAGGTAACTTACCAAATAAATTTTCACAAATTACTCTTAAAAACTGCTGATGTAATAAATTGACAAAAACCAGCTATTTACACCGGGAATTTTAATAAATTTTAATCGCAGAGAGAGAATAAACTAAAGAGAGAAAAATAAAACGATTTGAAGAAAAAATAGTATAACAGGTCAGAGTATATTATTTTTCAGTGGTCTCATCAAGAGAGGTGTACACCAAGAGTCAAAGGGTTAAGCTGTTTGACACTTTTACCAGAAGAAATTTCTCGGACTAAAACTTGCCACTTTTGACAGTGAGGGGAAATTTTTTACTCTCTCGACTGCTCTCTCTTTTATTATTTTTTCAAGTATGGGAATGCATTTCGGACTAAAACCTACAAAACTGCTAAATTGGACTAAAAATTTAGAGTACGGGAACAGACCTATAACTGGCTCAGCTCTTATTTATCCAATAGAAAACAACAAGTGAAGATCAATAACTTCTTGAGCTCTTCGTTACCCACAGTTTTTGGTGTACATTAAGGTTTGGTGCTTGGCCCAATTCTCTTTCTGATTTTCATAAACTCACTATTCTCGCAAAACTTTGTAAGCGGCATAAATGCATTTGCTGATGATGTAGCCTGTATTTTCACTAGTAATTCTCCATTGTCCCTGATTGCGGACATAAATCATGTTTTGGAAATATTAAGTAACTTGTTCAAAGTTCATAGGTAAGTCCTTAGTGACAAAACGAGAATCATGTATTTTAATGTTTCTGACAGAGACTTAGGTTTTGGTAACTTTTTCTTTCACTGTGTAAAATGTGAAAAAATCTCTAATTTGGACTCAGTTTGCTTATCTAGTAATTACCCTCACTCCTACTATGAAGATCGCTCATGCTCGCCTCGTTTTAAGATTAAATGTGTGAAATCCTTCAAATATCTCGGAGTAGTACTTGATTGCAAGATAAATTGGTCTAACCATACACATGCACTGAAAAAGTATCTTATGTCTGCGACTAGGCATTTATATTTGTTGAAACCATATTGTTGTTCCAGTCTTTAAAAGTGTATATATTTTGGTATCTTCCACTCAAAGTTGGAGTATGGATTGAGATGTTGGGGTGGTACGCATGACAATAAAGTATGTCATCTAATAGTCTCGCAAAAACATTCCATTCGTCTTATTGTTAAAAAAGATCGCCGTGAAAGTAGTCTGCCTCTATTTAATGACCTGAATATTCTGCTTCTAAAATATCTTTACTACTTTAAAGTCTTAAAAACATTTTTCAGCCAATCGGTTATTCGTTACAAGAAGTTACAATAGTTACAAGAAGTTACAATAACTACAGCTTAAGAGTAAACACTCGGGACTTTTCAGTATTTACTATTCGTTTACCTTAATGTAGTAATTTTATGGTTTCTTTTTTTGCTTTTTGTGCTTAGTTTTTCCTTCTTAAGTTTCTTTATCAATTAATTATGACCCCACTCTGTAGTAAATTGATGTAATTTTTTATCATTAAATACTCCACTATTTTCGCCTCTAGCTATTGATTGTAGTTATTTAATAATTTTTTGGACAATATCCAGTTTATATATTTCTTTTTTGTTTTCTTGCTAAAATTAGTTTGCAAAGATAATATATATCCTGTATATTGCCAAATATTATGCGAAGTAAATAATAATAAAAATAATAATATTAATAGAATTATCGGTGGAAAATTCATATGTGATCTTTGAAATTCTTGCAAAATTTCGGTGGAATTGGAAAAGAAGCCGTAGCACCTAACATTCCAATAGTTCGAGTTTGGAGTAAAGCAATAAAGCAGGTCTCATCTCATACTCCATTTGGAGCAATAAAAAAGGCTTTTTAATTCATTAAAGAGAGCAATGTGCGATTCCTCCTTTATTGATACATCAAGAGCTATAAAGAAGATTAATATACTGTTTTCATTTTTAAATAATTTTTCGACTTATTTCGAAAAGAAATTTTCTCGTAGTAGCACAAATGTTCGTCGTCATCAAATGCTTGAATTTTTTTTATTAATGTTTACATTTTTCTGCTCAGAGACTCTCATGGGGCCGCATAAGCGGGTATGGATCAACTTCAACTTTTCGAGTAGCATACTCGAAAACATACACAGTAAAAAATATGAGCTTAAATTTTATACATATAAATCCAAACCAAAAATGTTTTAAAAGTTAAACCATCAAATCTTATAAACTTTTCTGGATCATTTTTCTCGTCAAACCAATCGAAACCACTATATTTTTGAATTTTCCGATTTCGGTGAATTTTTTCTTTCGAACCAGAATATATTTTGATTTACACATGGTATCCATATAAAATTTTTAAATTATATTTGTTTTTTTATTTTTATAACATTGAGTGGTATACAATTTATAAATTATTTGGAATAAAAAAAGTTTATACCACACAAATGTTACAAAAAAGACAAAATTTACCCTCAAAATTTTTACTGTGTACTGTTCATTAAACATTTTGGTTTTTGAATTTCAGTAATCCTTTAACCATATTTTTAGATTGTATATATATTTTTAGATGCACAGAATTTAGATGCCGTACCTCTAGTGCCATAACTCAACTCTTCTATAGGCCTCTCTGTGACTTCTTTGCAGTATTGTACATTAGTTTTGGTCAATTTAATCAGAAACAAGCCTTTCTCTTTTCTACCTTCAAGCAAAATTTCACCCTCACTCACTTCATATTTGAGCCTTATCATTTATCATAACTACTCGGCAGTTAAGCCCGTATGATACTTCATTGTTTTGTCCAATTTTTATTTGTTGACAATGAAACTAGAGCAGTTGAAATAGTGCTAAAGCTAAAATGCAAGAAGTGTGGGTGTATAAGCATATAGTACGAATTGGTGTATACGCATATAGTACGAAATGTCAGACAGCATTTTTAATGCATTGTTCTTGACGTTTTTCTCAATTTGTCATTCGTTTAGTTTCGATTATGATACAACAATCTATCAGGTAGCCGCGCACCCAACCTATTTTCTCATGAGCTGCGGATGACGAACGTCAATCAAAAGAAAACATAAAACGAACGTTATTTTTTGAAAATTTTTCTCAAAATTGTGTTCATTATACAAAACGAGCGTTAGAGGCTGTTCAGACTTGCCTCAAATGAGGCGACTTACTTGCCTCATTTTGACATAAGTGAGCTATTAGGTGTTCACACAAACTATTGCCTCACTTTGAGGCTGCATCATTTTGGCATTTATTGTTTTTTTTTCGTTTGTTTTCTTTTGAATTATTAAATGCTTAAGTTTTCACAATTTAAAGAATATTAATTTGCGAACAACAATGAATAAACAAAATTAATTCGCGCCAGAACACACTAAAAAGAGCAAAAATTTTAACAAAACAAACTTCATTCTGACGAACGTCAAAATGAGTCTCAAAATTTTTACAATTTTTAAAATTCTTGGCTCACGTAACATGTCACCTTCCCGCTATTCTCTTTGCCTGTAGACGTCAAAATGAGGCAAGTGAGTCGCCTCATTTGAGGCAAGTCTGAACAGCCTCTTAAGCAAAATTTTTCTTTTTCAATATTGTGTTATTTAAAATTTATTTATTTATTGTCTTTGTGTGACAAAAAACATTTTTGATATCTCCCATAGTATAGTTACCCAGGTATTATAAATCGAAAGGGTTGAACTGTCATTGTAGGGATAGAATGTCAAAAGACCGTGATGACCATCAAAACAATGATGCTTCTTGTATGTTAATAATTGAAACTGTTTTCAAAACTGTTTGGAATTTTATGAATTTATAATTTTTTTTTTTGATTTTTTATTTGAAAATTTTACAATTAATTGCTTCTACCTTCATAAGAAACAACAACATAAAATAATTTTTTTACACTTGTGAAAATTTATTCATCAAACGCTGAAGTTAACACAGAAAAAATTTGCTTTAATTTTTGTTGTGCTTACACTAGTATTTGAAACTTAATCCCTACAGCTCGGCAGCTCAGTTGCTACTTATAATACCTGGTAATTCTATCATGGATACCTCCATTTTGCATCAGCTGCCATAGCCACCATAGCACGCCCTCGTTTTGATTTTCTTTTGTTTGACTTTCGTCATCCGCTGCTAAAGTTGTGCGGCTACTTGGTAAGTTATATTATGGTTTCGATCAAATATTAAGTGTCAAAAACCAGCTTCCGTCAAAACTAATCCGTCATTGCAGGATGACATTGAGCAACACCAGCAGCGTAGTTAAAACAACCCTCTCCCCACCATTTGTTGCCAAAAGAGCTTTCAGACGAGGTGATTTCTTATCGTGCGACTTTTTCAACACATCGAAGTATTACTACAGATTAGAAAAAGAGTCAAGTCGAATGGGTCTGGCAGTGAATGCGGATAAGACGATATACTTAGTATCAACCAACAAACAAACAGTACCAACGTCTTGGAACCCACGTTGCAGTTGACAATACCTCCTTCGAGATTGTGAAGGACTTCGGTCTATCTGGGATCCAGTATTAACTCAAACAACGACATCAGCATTGAGATCAAAATAATAACTCTTGTCAACTGGTGTTACTTTTGGCTTAGTAGGAAATTGAGAGGCAGAGCCCTCTTTCGAAAATGAAAATTGCTTTCTATAAATCGCTCTTCCTACTTTCCCGTCCAACTTTATACATCACAAAACTGGACCCTGAGTAGTTCAGATGAAAAGACTTTAGGAACCTTCGAGAGAAAGATTCTTGTAAGATCTACGGACCAATCTGCGTCAATGGCGCATAAGATAAGACAAAGATAGGTTATGCTCAGTGAAGAAAAGATTCGATTCGGTACCCAGCTGGCTAGGCAGAAGAGGACGACCGCATCTTCGTTGGAAAGACCAAGTAGAGAACAACCTGACGAAGCTTGGAATTGCCAACTGGCGCCCGCAAGCGAGAGACAGAAATGACTGGCGCACTTTCTTAGATGAGGCCAAGACCGACATACGGTCGTAGCGCCAACTAAGTAAGTAAATAAGAATCTGTATAAAATTTACATGTAAGGAAGATATGCTCAATAGCCTAAATCCAAAAATTAACTTTTTTCGTGCCCCAAACTCGAGTTACAGATTTAATTCCGTCTAAATAGGCCAAACAGGGCACTGTGCTTAATTTTTAGTTGCGTAATAGCATCGGTGGTAAAATGTTGATAATGCTGCAATCATCATCCATAATCCGAATATTTTATCATAGATCTTATTAGGTTTGTTCACATACCTACCCCCACA
The DNA here is from genome assembly GCA_963920525.1 of Dichetophora obliterata. Taxonomy (NCBI): domain Eukaryota; kingdom Metazoa; phylum Arthropoda; class Insecta; order Diptera; family Sciomyzidae; genus Dichetophora; species Dichetophora obliterata. The sequence goes on along the minus strand of OY986435.1, from coordinate 237,821,737 downwards.
CACATGTAAACCCATTTTCCTATCACCATCGATATATTGTTTAAACATCAGAGATTGAAAGTTTTGTTCATCAACTTACCTCTTGCTTTAGTTCGTTGGAAGAACGTACATAGAACATTATATAGCCTATGATGGAGTTATAAAGCGCGAATGCTGCCTGCTGGGGTAGGCGTGGCACAAATCTTATCAAATGTCTGAGCAATTTGAACATTTGATCCTGACGGTCGCGTGTCAGACGCTCAAGAACGTATCGTAAAAATAGCGCAGATTCCTCAACAAGGCAAACCCAGATTACCTGATAGGCCACTTCATAAACTGAGTTGCCATCGGAACCTATTGCACCGTCATCTAGACATGCAACAATCTGCATCACCGACGAACAGAGGACGGATGGAAAAAGTGAGTGAGCAGCATGCAGATGCGGTGCCATGCGGGCACCTTCCAGCTCTTCTTCTCCTTCGATGTGATCTTCACCCGGTGCATGGTCCATGCCGGGCTCATGTGAGGCTTGCTGATTTATGGGAATGGTTGTTATTAAAAAGCTGTGACGCTCAGCACGTTGTTTGTCACGTTGTTGGCGTAAAGCATTGCGTATAGCTTCTGTTTGCTGCATTTTGCGGCTTTTGGCAGCGGTAACCAGAGAACGCTTCAAAACAGAAACATATTTTAATGCATGGTAGCTACTTTTTGTGGCGACATAACTTACATGTCGGTCTTGACTTAATGTAACGTCCATGTCTTTGGTTTGTTGCACCGGCGACCAGGGTGGATCCACAACCGGCAGACTTTCAATGCCTATTTTAGGTGATGGCAAGGTAAATTCGATACCGCCAGGAGGCACTTTAAAAGTCACATCATGTGCACCGTCTTCCATGCGAGGCCAAACTTGAAAACGTGTCTTCCACAGCACAAGAAATCTTAAAAGAAAATGCGACATTTTATAATTAAAAGTTCAGCAAAACATATTCTCAGACAGACACACACAGTAATGTTTATCTACCTCTGTATTGCCCCAATACGTATATCTGGATCTTTATTTTTGAGCGCTCTTTGCATTATATCGAAAGCAAAGTTTTGTATTTTTACCGAGCCCATCAAAAATAGCGAAGCACAAGCTGCTGACGTTTCCTGGTTAGATTCTAAGAGCAGTTCCCAAGCTGTTGGCATTGCTTCGGCTACAAGATCCTCTGTTAGTATGACTGCGCCTTTGAGGAGCGTTGCCATTGGGAAGTGGAAAAGGTTACGAACATGAATTCGAATGAATTTCAAAATGGGCGCTTCTTCTGGCTCCTTTTTTTCTTTTTCCTTATGAAATGCTTTGGCCAATCTCTCGGCCATTTCAATGTCAGGATCATCGCTTATTCTGTAAAATAGTGAGAATATTTTAAATTTCAACTATCGAGCTCTCAAAACCCTAGTCTAACTAAAAAAGCAGCCAACCAAGGTAGCTAAAAAAATTTTAAAATAATTTTATCTACTCGTATTATATCGACAAAATTCATATAATACTTGCTATTTATAACTAATACAAAATAATTTAAATTGTTTTCAAAACTTAAAATTCTTACGTAACATCCTTGTTACAGAAAAGATGGATTTTGCTTGGAAATAATTGGTAGGCAACGGTTTTGCTAATTTTGCATGGAAAATATAATTGGCTCCAGGCTCAGATCTATGGAGGATATGGAGGCTAAAGCACCCACAGACGCTAATTTATTTTTTATGACGATGTGTGACAATTTCTCTGTAACTACTTAGAGCAATATTTATTGAAGGTATATGTATCTAAGAATATTCACTGCAAACATTTGGAAGACGATTGGAAGAAAAGTTGTTTTGACGAAGCACTTGCGATTCGCCCAAGAGTTCTTTGGAAGATTGGTCGCTTTTCAATCGCCCAAGCGATGAGTGTGTGATTCAAGAAAAATTTTCAAATCTTCCTTCGCTTATTCCAGCTATCGTTGGAAGATGAATCGCTTTTCAATCGTCCAAGCGATGACTGCGCGATTCAAGAAAAATCTTTCAAATCCTCCTTCACTCATTCCGGCGATCGTTGGAAGATTGCTTATTTCAATATTTTAAAGATCAATTGTTGGAATATGAAGCAGGCTATTCTATATACTTCTCCACTAAAAATAATCATCGAAAAATTAAAATTTTTTTAATTGAATTGGCGCATGGAAACTGAAAATAGTCATATCAGCACGATTTTCGGTGGTAAATATTGAAAAATATCCGTTGATTCAATATTTTCACTCTGCGATTTTATTTTAAATTTTGGTTTCTTAGTCAAGTGGCAGCAAAAGCCCGAATTGGGGCCAAACCTTGAAAAAAAAAGAAACAGATTTATTTTAATTTTTTTATGATTTAAATGCAAATTATAAATGTTTGATAGTTTAAATCATTCTTTATTTTAAATACAAACTCTAGTTGTTTGATAATTTAAAATCGTTTATTGAGCTTTAGGTCAGGTTAAAACAATAAATTGCTCTAACGAATTTTTTCCAAAGAAACAACAACAAAAATTTTCAATATGACAAGGAAAACATCACTAGCTGATTTTATTGCAATTTCAGCCCTGTACAGGCTTCATCAGAGTTCTTTGTGATGCCACAACCGGGAATCGAACCCGGGCGTGGGTTGCCATGCCAGCGCATTTTAGCGCAATCCACCACAGAGGCGATGGTTTTCAGTGTCAATTTCTCAGTTTCTCTCCCTTTCATTTTTTTTGTGGTTTGTATTTATATGATAGAAAAGTAACATAATAATAAATAATTAGGTCATATAGAAAACTTTCTAAAAGATTTATTTTTTGCTTAAACGAGGCGTTTGAGTTAAATTGAATTAAAATAAAGCCCAAACACTTTCACAACATATAAATGGACCAATAATAATTGTGAGTAAAACAAGTAGATACTTTGTTTAAATGTGAAAGATTTCCATCGAACGAAACAAAAATAAAAATCATTTGTTTGCTTTTAAGACGTAAGTTCATAAGTGAAACAAAACAAAATAATGAAAATTAATAATTTAAAATTAATAGTTCAATTTCCTTCGTGACCTCGCAGATTTTTCAATGATTTTTGGAAATATTTTTAACAAAAATAGAACATAAAAATTGCGTTTGATCTTTAAAATCACCATTAAATAACACACCAACATTAAAAAATTTACACAGACCGTCTTATCTGTGTAATTGTCTGTCGAAAAAAAAAGAAATGAAAAACCTTTACTTTTGTTTTAAAAGTTATAGGTCAGAAATTGTTAAAGCTATTTTCTAGCAATTTTAAGCCCATTTCTTATGTTTCAAATGAAAACTGCGGGCTATTTTCCATTAACGATACCAATCTTTTGATTCAGATCTTATTTTTTACACACATTTTATAAGAAAAAGCTGGTGGAGCTAGGAAACCACATTTGAATTTTTCATATATATTGTGGGTGCTATAATATACAGAGAAATCACGAGTTGCAGCAGTGACAAATTTCTTAATTTATTCATTAAATTTGTTGGTTTTTGGGGTTTTTTAAATATTTTTATCCTAAAACGAGTGTACGTTGTGTTGGCATCCATGAAATTAAAAAATTTTGTTTCTATCTTAATTCTAAAATTATTGAAAACATTTTCAAAGAGAAGACTTTTCACTTGCCCCTTCGTTTTCAAAACTTACTTAATTGTGTTTCTGAATAAGTTAAGTACAACTAGAATATTAGTGCTAAAACTGGGGCTTAGTGGTATACCATTATTGAGCAGTTTATTGTATGTTTAAATTAAAAAATATATTGAGATACTTTTCTACAGAAATAAAATTCAAAATTGCCTTAATTTACTTTTGTTTCTAAGTAATTAACAGTCACAGCTTACCGATCCTTCTTTGATAGACTATCTTTACGCTTTGATGGCGATGTTTGCGTTGAACTCTGTTCAGAGATTTTACGTCCTGAACGCTGTCGTTGTTGATTCGTCTTTATAGTGATGTTACCTCCAATAATTGGATGATCAGCATCGAAAGTGAAGCCAAACTCTTCACCGTAGACCTGAAAATAGTAAAAAAAGGTATTAAAAAATATATATCTTTACGTTATGCCTCCTGTGAGGTTTGAACTCACGACCCCTGGTTTACGAGACCAGTGCTCTACCACTTAGCTAAAGAGGCAAACATTCAACGATCATTACGACTCTAAACACAACCCGTTCTTACGATATCAATCGGTGTTTATTTTTAATTCTTGTTGTTCTCTTTTTGGTCTCCTTTTTTTAATGTTTGCTACTTGTTGATAAGCAACTTAATATGCTAGATTTGAAGCTACTTACTTTCAGGGCTGTCAGATGTTCTGAACCCCTGTCGCCATTTGGCATTTCAAAAATCTCCAAAATTCTAAAATCTTTTCGAAAATACTTAAAATTGAAATAATATTTAAAAATAGCAATTAGAAAACACTAGTCAAAGACCTTATAAAAACAATAATATTGACATTGAAATTTACTCAAAAAAAAAAAAAAATTATTAATGTTTTGTGAACTTTTTTTTATTTTTTCTTATTTTAAATCATAATGCTCTAATGCAAACAAAAAATTATTTATTTATTCCACTATTCACTTGCAGCCTGTAATGAAATAAAACAATTTCATACAAGATATAATTAAAAATATTTTTAATTTTTCAAATGTTTAATATCAGAAAAAATAATGTAAATAATTATCAAGGAATAAAGGGGTTTTAATTTAATCACTTCAGGATTTTTTAAAGGCGGTGAAACTTTAAAACATTTTTGAATTTACTAGAATTTACCCACTTAAAAACGGCCTACATCTTTTGGGAAGGCCCTACCTCTTAAAAATATAATTTTACAGTACATAGTTAGTTGTTAACGGTTTTGCGCATTTAAAACGAGTTAACATATCTTTAGTTGGAATAAAATTTCGACAGTATCTATTCGCATTTAAGAAAAAAATTATGCTCAAAATGACTCTATTCTGAATTTCATACTAGGAGTATTCACGGGTTGTTGCAAGATATTTTGCGCACTACCGCGTGAACATCAATATTGCAACTTAATTATGCAATAAAAATTATATGTCGAATGAACAGTAAATAAATTGCTACCTCATTTCAAAATCACAAAAAGTTGTTAGAATCAACGCACAAACTTAAGCTTTTTAAAGTTTTACCCAGGTGGCAACTATGGTTGATAACAACCAAAACATAAATCAGCTGTTTAGCTTCACTGCTTGTGCGTTCATGCAATAGGTTTGGGCAGTGCGTAATTCAATAAGAGTTTCAAAATAGCTTCTAATGTGTTTGTTGTTGGAGTAATGCGAAAGTTCACAATCTTGCATTATCGCATCGTCGCAACTGCGTTTCTCATCAACCCGTGAATACCCTTATTGTATTGATCAATGTAAGCTCGTGTTGCGCAATTTTGATTTTGTTATATTCATGATTGAGAAAACTCTTTTCACACAGGCATTACTTGTTGGAACTATCAACATGCGCAAAAGTACCTCAGTAAGCTCTTCAAAATAGAAATTTTGCAAATTCATCTTGATACATGGATACGTCAGGCCAAAATGCTACCAAATTATTTGGTAATGCTTTAACAAAATGTTCTTTCCAATCGATGAATGCCTGCTTGTTCAATTAATTCTCTTAAGTATAAAAACTATTGGATTCATAAAATCTTGCCAGAACTGGATTTAGGCCTAGGCCCGTGAGGCCCGGCCCTAGGGCGGCAACATTTTATGGGCGGAAAAAAATTTTGTGGGCTGAAAAATTTTGAGGAAAACAAAAAGTAAGGAACGAAATCAATTGACAGGGCGGCACAATATTTTCGTAGCGAATTTATAAAGAAACTCAATAATAGGGGTATTCACACTGACTTGGGTAGTTGGGTAGATTGGAAAATGCCGTACATTTTGATTTTGTAAAGTGCAATTCTACCCAAGTACCCATCTACCAATCTACTCTAGCTGACCCCCTGACTTGTTTGGGTAGATTTTTTTCTTGCCAAATTGAGTACTTTTTCCATGTGTTACCACCTTTTGCAAAAATAGGCAATAATTGGCCTAAGGGCATCAAATTTACAATATATGTTGTCAAGGCAAATATCTCGAATAATACACAAAAAATATTGCCGCACCCCCTATTTGCGCCCACAAGTTAATAAAAACGTTATTTTTCAGACGAATTCGATTGTATTGGACTAAAATATTGGAATTTAGTTCGTATGAAAAATTCAACAAAAAATGGGCGTGGTAGAACTATAACTACGCCTACTTTTCAGAAATTTTAATTTCTGAGTTGTGCATGTTTGTATAATGAAAACGGGTTTATATTTGCTATGAGGCCAAGTGGTGGACACTAGATATATAAATTTTGCTACGCCTACTTTTACCACTCTTCTATTTATATAAAATCGTTCGTGCAGTGTCTCTTAAGATCTCAGGAACGGTAGGTTAATATCTCGGCTAATAAAGTTAATATCTCGGTTAATAAAAAAATCCACACCCCCTTTTGCTGCCCATAAATCAATATAAATGCTATATTTTGGACGGTTTTGATCGTATTAGAGTTAAATTTGGTAATTTAGTTTGTATGGTTACTGTCTGAAGCTGTATTAAAAATGGGTGTCCACGCCCTCTTTTATAGCCCATAAATCAATACAAATACTTTATTTAAGACGAGTTTGGTCGTATAAGACTTAAATTTGGTAATATTGTTTGTATGGTTATGTTTTGTTTCCTTTGGATCCCGTACTTTCCGTACGGAGAAGGGGATCCAAGAAGGGGTTTTAGCGCAACTAAAAAATTAAAACTTCCACTTGAGCTGACTGTTAGCTCCACTCTGCCTCGAGTCTTCGCACTGACCGCCGCTTATTACCTTCGCTCACACACACATACATTACATTTACCCTCGCCATGTACCAACATATGCTTGTGCATAGTACAACGCTGTCGTTGCCTGCGACGCCGCTGATGGCTTGAGCGTACGCCGTAGAAACTGTTTGTTCAGCATTTAGGGTAGGTAAATGCACTGTCGTTCTTGAAGGTCTCGCAGTTTAAGTCATTGCGCTTGGCGACATATGATATGTTTAGGCAAATGCACCATTTGCAGGTTTCGCACTTGAAAACATATCAAAGTCACCGCACTTAATGACGTATGGATTCGGGAACAGTACTAAAAATAGGCGTGGTTGCTCTATAGCAACGCCCACTATATAAATCAATAAAATTGACTACTGGGCCGATGGCGTTAAAATTTTGGCAGTCGAATTGTTTCGCCTACGAGATAGTTTAGGAAAATTTTGTCAAACCCCCTTTTACCGCCTTCAAATCTATATAATGCTATATTTTAGACGGTTTTGGTCGTATTAGATCAAAATTTGGTAAATAAGTGCATATAGTTACTTTCGGAAATTGAACCAAAAATGGGCGCACAGTTATGCCAGTTCAGATATACAAAAAATTAAATTATGTTGACTTTATATGATTTAAATACAAATTCTAAATGTTTGATAGTTTAAATCATACTTGATTTTAAATACAAATTCTAGTTGTTTGATAGTTTAAAATCGTTTATTGAGCTTAAGGTCAATCAAAAAATTAATTTTCGAACGAGGGCAGTTAAAAGGCTCCTTACAAATTTCAACATAAACAAAGCAAAAAATTAAATTTTTTTTTTCCGATTGGCATGAAAATTCTTTCGTAGCAGTAGCCGGTCTGTGATAGGAAAACGTTTTCATTGGATTACTAGTAAACGATAAGATGCTGCGAAGTTCACGTTAAATGTTACTCGTATATAAAATAACTTTTTTAAACGCCCAATTAATGGCCTAAATTTTTCGCACATAAAATGACAAAAAATGATTTGGTGGCAACCCTCTTTCAGCTGTCACTCATCTCTCGTCAGCTACATAAGCCAGGGAGATCAAACAAACATGCAGCACTGCCCAAAGCTATTTTAAAAAGTACTCAATTGCAATTTAGGGTGCTTGCAATAACCAAAAGTATTCAATCTACCCATACCCAACTACCCAAGTCAGTGTGAATACCCCTAATATAAATCTATAAACTGGTTTGACGAGTGCTGTGAATTATGTTTAAGAAAAACTAACCAGCAAAAGCTTTGCTTACAGGCAATGAATAAAATATTACAGAAAACTCGTGCAATTGATTACCTTTCGGCATGTCATTGGCGGTAATTTATAAAAAAATCAATGAATAACGTTATGCAATAAATGTATTTTTGGTCTTTCTGTCTTAATGTAAGGTATTATTGAATAAAAACCTAGAATAATGAATAGCAAACTTTTTAAAATGTTTTGTTGAGCGTATAAATTTAAAGGACGACAGAACAATATCGTAGCTTATTTAAAAAGTAACTTTAAGTTTCGTGTTCGAAAATTGTTAGTTCATTAAAAAAGTTTTTTTTCTAATATTATTGATAATTTAATATTATTGATAGTAGATGAGAAACAAAATATAAGATCTGCATCAGAAATAAATAATATTTTGCATTAACGTGATCTTGGCAATTTATTTCCAAATGTAGAAATATCAGTGTGCATTTATTAAAGTATTCCTGTTATTACTTTCGAAGAGGACTGCGCGGTTTTATATAAATGCAAATGGGACTCCGTTAAATAATTTTAATCACAACTTCAATTGGAAATTATGTTTTGCCAATTATATGAGAAACATTACACCAAAATATCACTCGTGGTTTAATGAGACTTGCAGAATTGCATGCACAAAAGATCGAGGCAAGGAAGCGCTGTAATGCAATTTTAAAAGGCGAAAAGTTTCTTCTCTGCCTCAAAGTGAGCGAAAATTGTTAAGCATTTGTTAATCAATTTCAACTCTTTTGAAAGATGGCCAAATCTTTACTGACTCGACTGATAAAGCGAGTATTTCCATCTTGTTGGAAGGCAAGGCCGCAAATGTCCAGTCAGTACTAAAAATGACGATACCACGAACCCTGCAAGCTGCCGACCCATTGCGATAAGCTGTACGCTTTTCAAAGCTATGGAGAGCGTAATAAACTTCAGGGCTTACTGGCCAATATGATTTCCGTATGGCCTACTGGTGACCTTATGGCGTCTTTAACTGAAAAATGGAACTAATGCATTCATTTTTTCGGAGAGAACAAGGTTGTTGCTCTGGATATTTTAAAAGCGTTTGACCGAGTGTGGCATAAAGCGCTCGTGTCAAAACTAATTACATATGGTGTTGGTGGTAACTCTGCACGTGGTCCAGTGCTTCCTCAAGGACAGAACGATTCGTGTAGTAGTTGACGCTATTTCGTTCGAGGAGCATGCCATCAACGCAGAAGTACCGCAGTGTTCGGTTCTACTGCCAACCTTGTTCTTATTGTTTTGTAAATAACCTTGTTTTTATAAATAACCTTCTTTCGTTGACACAAAACTCAATTCATTCGTTTGCGGATGACATTTGCAATTCCTACTCATTAAAAAAACGCCCAAGTTCTATGAAGATTGAGAGGTAAGAAAAAAAAAACTTCAGGAAAATGCTCCTTTTCTAAAGGGTGTTTTTTTATAGAGTGATACAAGTTTAAATCATAATAAAACATAGTAACATATTTTTAATATCAATGAAATGGGCTTTATTAGATAGAAAATCGACAGATAGAAATGACATTAATGTTTAAATATAATTTCGGCCATGTGGCCGCGACGGCTGACGCGTACAAGACGCAATCTGGAACACCAATTTTCACAAACTTATAACTTACACAAACTTAGCCGATAACTCTTCGAATGTTCATTTCCAGGTGTTCAATTGTTTATGGTTTATCGACGTAGACAAGTGACTTTACATACCCCCAAAGAAAATAATCCAATATTTCGTTCGATCACACGTTAAATCACACGATCTTGGGGTCCAATTAATTGGGCCATTTCGTGAAATTATTTTTTGTCAAAAGTTTCCTTGAGTTAATCAATTGTAGCGCCCGCTGTGTGGCATGTGGCTCCGTTCTGCTGGAACCACATATCAGCAAGATTAATGCCAGCTAATTGAGGTACGAAAAAACTTCGAATCATGTTCCTATACCGTTCACCATTGACAGTAACATTCTGACCATCATCGTTTTTGAAGACATATGGGCCAATGACTCCGCCAGCCCAGAAAGCGCACCAAACAGTAATTTCCTGTGGATGTAATGGATTTTCGACAAAAGCTTGTGGATTCTCCTCACTCCAAATACGACAATTCTGTTTATTTACGTACCCATTCAACCAAAAATGGACTTCATCGGAAAATAAAATTTTTCGTGGAAATTCAAAATCAATATCAATTTATGCTTCAGCCAATTCGCCGAATTGCCGGCGCATACGATGGTCGTTTGGCTTTAATTCCTGCACGAGGTGAATCCTTCAAGGTTTTAAGCCAAGATCTTTTCGTAAAATCTTCCATAAAGTGGAAGGACACGACCCCAATTGCTGAGAACGGCGACGAATTGATTGATTAGGATCATCTTGAATGCTTTCCTGTACAGCGGCTACAGATTCTTCAGTGCGCACTGTTCGGCGTCTCACGGGATGCACATTATCAGTAACAGTAAATGCGGTCCAAAAACGATCTATTGCTCTTCGAATTAGCAGCTCTGAAGGACGATTATGTACGCCATAAAATGGACGAAGTGCACGATAAGTTTGACGAACAGAACCATTGCTTTGATTAAAAATTTCCACAATTTGCCCGCGTTACTCTGGTGTAGGTCCATTCATAATGAAATGTCGAAGCAAACTAAACAAAAAGCAACTATCAGCTGTTAAATGGGTGGTCAAATAAAGCAGTGATGCCAACTCAAAGTTGTATCATTGTATAAAAAACACCCTTTACATTAAAACGAATTGGAAACTATTTACGGGCTACTATGAATGAAGAGCAATTAAGTTCACTGGCCTTATTAAATATTGAAGCAGATCTTGTGCAAAAACTAACTTATGAGGACGTCATAAATGATTTCGCACGAGCACATAAAGAAACTTTTTATTATTTTGCGGAAATGAATATGTAATTTTTAATATAATTTTTATAATTTTCTTCTATTGTAAGAAAAAACTGTAATATGTTAGCGGCGGTGCTAATGTAGGGTCTAGGGCGGCAGAATGCCTGAATCCGCCACTGCATTTTGCATTTTTAAAAATTTGACATGGCTTACAGGATTGCCACAACGGGTTTAAAAAAACCTTGTACTTTTTTAATGTTTCTATATTTTCGGGCAACAGTAACAAAATTTCCATAAGGCAGCTTTTAGGCAAAAGCGATTAAAATCAAGGCAATTTTAAAAGATGTTTTCTAAAAAAGTATATAATCGTCATCAGTTTAAATAAAAAAAAATGTTTTTTTAACATAGTTTTTATATATAAAGATGGCGCTGAAGTTGGTGTGCTTAAAAAAGATGAAAATTGGGCCACATCATAGCTCGGCTCCAGATCGTCTAAAAAAAAAAATAAAAATTGCCTTCGAAAGTAGACCATTGAATATACTTAATTTATTTTTGACCATATTATTGCGTGTAAAAACTAAACAAATTTTCCAAAGACGCTAATTTTGGTAAATGGGGTGTTTTGGTAAATGTATGTATTCATATTAAAATCGGTTGATTAGTTTTTTTGCAGGAGTGTGGCACGTTTTGAAAAAGTACGCTTCGGGCTAAAGTTACTCTGGTTAGTTAAAGTTACTCTGGTGCACCGGGTTTGAAGCGCTGTAGAATCTATACTATAATCGGGATTGATTTGAATTTTTTTTACATATTCTTGAATAGTTGTAAAACAATAATCAACTAAAAAAAATTAAATTTTCAAAAAATTGTTTGCCTAAAACCTCCCTAAAACCTCCCTTTACATAGCTAATACAATATTTTTAAAGTTCTTTTTTGTCGGAAGATCCTAATTTGCAAATTCGGTTTCTAAGTCTACTGAATCAATTGGCAAAAATGTCGCTTCATCATTGAATGCCTCCAGTGTTGCCAGGTTAGGGGATTTCCCTCTAGAATTAGGGGTTTTTAACTGAGTTGAGGGATTTTAGGGGTAATAAATATTTAGGGTTTTTTTAGGGAGATTTAATATTTTTTAGGGGTTCTTTAGAGGTATTTAAAAAGTTGACATTTGTAAAAAAAGTTTTCTTACTTTTTCTTAAAATTATGCTAAAAATTTAAGAAAATAAGATATTTGTCTTCTTGGTTATTTCAGCAACACTTTTTTAAAACAGCTGAATAGGCAGCACTTCAAATAAATTACCAATCATTTCCTACTTCACTTCAAACATGCTTCGCGCTTTACTTGCACTTGATTGATTCCGTGCACGGTTAAAAATCTTGGACCAAATTTTAAACTTTTTTGGATTACATATAGGACAACACCAAAAAAAGATTACTTATTAATCCAAGGAAATGCTTAAAATTGTTCAATCCAGTAAAGAATAGTTTTAAATCCGAAGAAATTGAAAAAAGCAATATAAATATCAACTTAGAATAAAAACTTTTCTGACCACTTCATGATTTGAACACACGTCCTCTGTTGTACTGGTCCACTCGTCCATCTCATTTGTTAAGAAAGTTAAGCTTATTTTGCATCATAACGAATGCAAGTAAGCTTGCAGTAAGTAAGCAAGCGATCAGAAACGATGGTTCGAGACCCAGCTAAATTAAAGTAAAATAAAAAATTTTCTAACCAGTTCGTGATTTGAACACACGTCCTCTGAAGCTGGTCCAATACCTTATCCACTCGTCCAACTCAGTTGTTAACATAGTTTCGCTTATTTTGCATCATTACAAATGTAAGTAAGTTTTTTTCAGGAACGTGGTTTTAAGATCCAGCTAAATTAAACTAATGTTTGGATTAAAAAGTAGTACGTTTTGGATTAAAAATTCCTTTAAACCAAAGCTTGGATTAAAAAGAAGTTAAAAATTTTTAACCGTGTACAAAAACTAAAAACAAAGCAAGTATAGAAAAACTATAGACAAAAAAGATATGTCGAAAAACATATCAAAAAGTGGAAGACGGAGCTTCTTTTCAAAAGTAAGACTTCATTTTAAGGTCAATTTCACATTAGATAATTGAAAATTATGAAGCAACTTTCTGCCCTTGTTAAAGACGTCCAACAGCTCAGCACTTTAAATACATAGGTTTGCATTGCAGCTGCACTACTTTCAGTTTCCCCCTATAAAATTTTAGTATGTTTTTCGAAAAAATTTTTAGGGGAATTTTAGGGGGATTTGAAATCCAATCCAAAAACTAAAAATATTGCCATTCTATTAATTTGAGCTTAAAACTGACTAAAGGGTGATCCAATAAGAGCTTCCTACTTTGTTTTCCAAATAAAATAAATAAAAATTAATGTATTGATGCAAATCTTTATTTAAAAAGATAGTTTGGTTCCTACAACTCAATGTTTAAAAATAATTTCGTTCAAAGGTTGCCCACGACTAGCTCTTAAATGGTCCATTCTGTGGATCCAATTTTCAACAACTTTCAAATTTCGACAAAATTCGAGATTGGTGACGAATCGATTGTTCACGATTTTCACGAAAACTCTCTGCTATTGCAGCAATATTCTCAAAATTACGGGTTCTATGCACTCTGGTTGAATAGAGTAAAACTGTTTCGAAATTTGGTGATGGTTTGATTATTTGGACGCTCATAACGACCAAAATGATGTTGAAGATTTCTATCACATTCTCTAACTGATTACTGATTTTGGAAGTAAGTTTTCACAATTAATAAACGTTGTTCAGGAGTAAGTCTATTCATGATTGAGTCTGAACACAAACGTCATATGGACAAGCCATTTGACACATAACAGCTGTCAAAACAACCCAGTTGAAAAAGGGACCTCGTATTGGATCACCCTTTATAACTGGATTTATCTCTTTTGCAATCCCCAAAAATCCCCAAAATGGAAATGAAAATCCCCATTAAATTCCATCATCCCCAAACTAAAGTATTCGTCCTTAAAACTAATTTGAAATGTCCAATAACCCCCATATTGGGGATTATTGGACCCCCATCTGGCAGCTCTGCTTACTTTTCTTGTCGCCTTTACCAGTCTAGAACAAGCGCGCATGTGTCTCTTGTAACAGTATGGGTGACAGAAGCCCTTGTGTGTGCAGTAAAAGTTATAACTGTTCATCAGCTCGATCACTGCTTTCATCCATGGCATATTCTTGGCGGTGTCATCTGTTTCGTTGGAGTCCGTCGGTGAATCTGGCTGCTGATCGTCACTTAGTATGCCGGGCGATTCTTCACCACCACTCGCGATGCCCTGCTCTGATGTGTCACTGCGATCGGAAAGTGACGAAACCTTGCGTCTGGACTGTATGGAATCCACTCGTTTAACTATATGTATAATGAAAAAGTGAAAGAGAGGAGTGAAATTGAAAAAAATTTTCTTTACAATCTGTTTCCAAATCCTTGCCGTCCTTGGTACCCCTTCGCAATTTCAGAGATCGCCGTTTAAATGAGCCGCCTGTAGCGGTTGCAGTACCACGACGTAGGAGGAATGGTCTTACTGCAGCAACGGGTCGACGTTGACCTAAGAAACACAATATTTATTTATGAGCTCTTTAATACCTTATTTTTAAAAAGAGTATAGTATTTGTTTTTGTATATGGGCTGATCCACACTTTAAATAAAGTAGAACAGCTTGAAACCTTTCCTTTATAACAATTACATTCCAGAATTATCAATGCCTTGTAGTGAAAGGCACAAAAATATGATATTTTCCACATACCATCTTCTCCTTGCAGTGTTAATGTTGTGTTGCTGCTATTCTCGGATTCATTGTCGGGTTCATGCAGGACGAAGGATATTTTTCGTTCTGTCTGTGCGCCTGATTAAAAACAATTAATTACATGCCAAAATTGTCCTTAGTGCTCAAATCAACAGTTATCTACTCACCTCCACCTTCATTTCCTGCTGCGATGGACTGTAGACTCTGAGCTGATGTCTGTGAATGACCCATGGAGCTGAGTGCCATAGACCAGCGCCGATTAGCTTCACGATAGACTTTTTCCCAAGGTGCTGGCTTCTCTTTGTGCAACAATTTTGAGGTTTTTGGCAAAGTTTGGTACGTGTCCCGCAAGAATGCTGTGATTTCGAAAAGTAATACGCAGGCTATCAACTTGAGTGCATGTGGACAATCATTGCCGTGCGGATTCACTGAAGACTCGTCAAGAAAATCTTCTTCTTCGTCCTGTTGTAGCAATTCACGTTGGCGTTCGGGATCATCTAGACTAGCATTAATAGCTTCGAAATTCATACGCTCGGTAAAGAGTAACTCCTCAAGGCGCGCACCAAGCATTTCAGCCCACTGAAATAGCAAAGAGGTGATTAAGTATTTTCAATGAAGTATTGAGTTTACAAGACAGGTAGAAATAATTTTACTATTGTTTCATCGCTTTAAAAAAGAAATAGATATGAGTTATCAAAAAACTGACAATTTTATAGAGCCAAATGATTAATTTCTATTTACAATTTTAAGATTTGGATGAAGAATCAATGTAAACATAGTTACCAAAATCTGTAAGCTTTGCTCTATTTCTTTTTAATTTCAAATACTTAATTTGTTTTTTAATCGGTGATTAGGCGAAACAACAAAATCGTTAACCAAATCTTAAAACGCGTTTTCTGAAAAATTATGTTTTTTAAACTGGCCTCCACGATATCTCAAGAACTATTCAAAAGATTGACTTGATTTTTTTTTGTTTTTTAAAGTAGACACAATTTATTGGATCCTAAACATATCTAGGCTGCATCCGCCAGCCTGATCTTCCGTCTAAATAAGGATCAAAAAAACCTTGAGTGCATTTACTCTCTCTCATTTCAGTAGCAAAGACACCGCACAGTGTAACGAGGCCATATAGCGAGTAGCCAAAAATAGAAGGAGTTGCTCAAGAATCATGAAATTTAGTGAAAATGAGTTTTATGGTAGCTGAATTATTCTCACAAAATTTCGTTAGAATTGAATGAATGCCGCGCCCACCTCCCATATAACCGAAATCGGTAATCTGGAATAGCTCTCCAAAAAATTATCCTAGATCAGTCAAATTTGGTGCACATACTTCTTTTGCAGCTGTAAAAAGTTAATTTGAAAAGGAACCAAACCTCTTGTTTTCCATCGTCGTGGAAACTATCCACAGTTATACCAATTCCTAAAGTAACTCACGCATCAACAGATATGAAAGATTATAGAGCCATTAGTATTCTGTCTGCTCTTTCCAAAATCTGTGAATATATTATGGCTGGCCAAATTAATCAGTATTTAAAATAAAATAATCTCCTAACACCATACCAATCTGGCTTTCGATCCGGACATAGCTGTGTAACAGCAACGCTAAAAGTTATTGATGATATTCGTTCATATTATGATGCAGGTCATGTTACTTTGTTATGTCTTTTGGATTTTTCTAAAGCATTTGACTCTGTGAACTATTTTGTCTTAGTTAAAAAACTTAAGTGTATGTTTGGTTTTACTTGTAGTGCTTTTAACTTTATTGCCAAATAACTTGATGGAAGAAAGCAAAGAGTAAAAATTGGCAACCGTTTTTTCGATTAAAACGATGTTAAAATGGGTGTGAAACAAGGCTCAATTCTTGGGCCTTTGCTCTTTAGTATTTTTCTTAATGATATTTTTAAAGTGTGCAATAACGTAACAATGCATGGCTGTCAACGCCATCAAACTCTGGAATGTTTTACCTTCTAGTTTTAAATCTATTGTCAGCACGAATAAATTTAAGTCTTATGTTGTGTTATACTTTTCACACATCTAACTATCTATTACTTCTTTTTCTAGTTATTTATTTTGTCTTCTTACTATGTTTCATCTTTGTTTTTATAAAGGGTGTTTTTTATAGAGTGATATAACTTTGAGTAGGCATCACTGCTTTATTTGACCACCCATTTAACAGCTGATAGTTGCTTTCGACTTACACCAGAGTAACGCGGCGAGTAATTGTGGAAATTTTTAATCAAAATAATGGCTCTGTTCGTCAAACTTATCGTGCACTTCGTCCATTTTATGATAATAACAATAGATCGTTTTCTGACGACATTTCTGTGTCGATAAGCAATAATCGCTTAAGTCGACTTATGACAGAACTGAATTACTGATGTAGCTGTGTTCCACGCATTTAGTTTAATAAACACACAAAATCTGGGATTTCTAGCATGACCCTAGCCAATGTTATGACACAAAAACAAAAGACCATTTCATGTATCTTATATGGAGATTGAAAACTTTGAAACTAGATTTCTCGAAACCTTAAAATCAGACTTAAGTTGTTATTGCTTATCGACACAGATTTACTGTTACTGTGCATCCCGTGAGACGACGAACAGTGAGCACTGAAGAATCTGTAGCCGCTGTACAGGAAAGCATTGAAGATGATCATAATCAATCAATTCGTCGCCGTTCTCAGGAATTCTCGTTCTTGTGCAGGAATTAAAGCCAAAAGACCATCGTATGCGTCGCCAATTCGGCGAATGGGCTGAAGCACAAATTGATATTGATTTTGAATTTCCATGGAAAATTGTATTTTCCGATGAAGCCCATTTTTGGTTGAATGGGTACGTAAGTAAACAGAATTGTCATATTTGGAGTGATGAGAATCCACAAGCTTTTGACAAAACACCATTACATCCACAGAAAATTACTGTTTGGTGCGCTTTATGGGCGCGGAGTCATTGGCCCATATGTCTTCAAAAACGATGATGGTCAGAATGTTACTGTCAGTGGTGAACGGTATAAGAACATGATTCGAAGTTTTTTCGTACCTCAATTAGCTGGCATTAATCTTGCTGATATGTGGTTCTAACAGGACGGAACCACATGCCACACATCGGGCGCTACAATTGATTTACTCAAGGAAACTTTTGACGAAAAAATAATTTCACGAAATGGCCCAATTAATTGGACCCCAAGATCGTGTGATTTAACCCCATTGGATTATTTTCTTTGAGGTTATGTAAAGTCACTTGTCTACGTTGATAAATCACAAACAATTGAACACCTGGAAATAAACATTCGAAGAGTTATCGGCGAGTTACGGCTGCAAATGCTGCGAAATGTTTGTGAAAATTGGTGTTCCAGAATGCGCCTTGTACGCGCCAGTCGTGGCGGCTACATGGCCGAAATCATACTTAAACATTAAGGTCATAAAATTGTCTATCTAATAAAGCCCGTTTCATTGATATTAAAAATATACTACTACGTTTTATTATGATTTAAACTTGTATCACTCTATAAAAAACACTCTTTATTTATAATACTGTCTATTTATTAAAATCATAAATAATAAGCATGAATAATATGTCTAGTATTTTAAGTTATTTAAAGTTGTCAAATTTTAAGTTAAAAGTTTATTATACTTATAAATTTGTTGCACTATTAAAATAATAATTATATATTAAGCATTTTATGTTATTCAAAGAATTCAAATTCTAAGTTAACTGTTGATTATGCATATAATTCTGTTGTACTGTTAAAATATCTCTTGTATCTTATTGTACTAATTAATATCAAATAAATATGAAATATAAAATCGGCTGACTAACACGATTACCTCCCATACAACCGAAATCAGTATAAGTATCAGTATAAATACTGAAAAAATTATCCCGGATCATTAGAATTTGCTACACGTTGTTCTTTTGAAATTATACTAGCTAGTGTGAAAATGAATCAAATCGGCCGACTAGCACGCCCAACTTCCATATAACTGAAATCAGTAACCTGATAAAGTACCCCAAAAAATTATCCTACATCTGTAAAATTTTACATCTTTAAAATGTTGGGGCTATGTTAAGAAAGTGTTTTATTTGAAAGTTTTATTAAAAAAAATGTTTTTTTTATTTGAAAGCTTGTAAAAATTGGCTTAATTTTAAATTAAATTCACGTTCATATTAAAGGTTAAAGCTAATGTGCAAAGTTGGAAGTCATTAGAATAATTTTTGTGGAATTTAAAGAGGTTTAAGAGAGTGAGGTTAAGTCATTTTGCATGGGAGGTAGGCGTTGTTTTCATCCAGTTTAGCCCATTTTAGAACTTGACCTCCACATTTGAGTAAAAAGCCTTTATATTGAATTTCGTTATGATAGCTTTAAAATTATGGCTGTTATCGGGATCACAGACAGACAGACGGACAGACGGACATGGCTAAATCGACTCAGGAGGTGATGCTGATCAAGAATATACATATATACTTTTAAATAAACAGATTTGTTCAATTTATTAAAATGTATGCTACTTGTATGATCATGTCTAGAATTGTGCTATCTGATGACTCTGAAATTGTTTTTAAACTAGCGAAAGCATTTTTGTTTATTGAACGAAAACTTTATGCGATAAGTGTTGATAAGTTGACAAATTATTTTGCACATATTTGCTTTTGAAATGCTTTTGCCAGAATTGGAAATGTGACGAGGTGGCCGAGTGGTTAAGGCGTTGGACTGCTAATCCAATGTGCTCTGCACGCGTGGGTTCGAATCCCATCCTCGTCGGCTTTTTACTTACTTTATTAATATTTAAAAAATTTATTTTATTACATTGTTTTTATTCGTATATACATGCTTTTTTTATATATTTGATGCAGTTATCGTGTTGCAGTGCTGCTGTTTCGTTATATCATTGTTTATTTTAAGAAAATTGAATTTTTAGCATGAAGCTTCCTTTTTCTGCATCTCAGCAACTCTTTTTTCGTTAAGTTATCTCTCTTTTATCCTACCTTTCACTTTTCTACCTTTTCAAATTTTACAGTATTAGTTTAAAGCTTTTAAGCATAACAAAAAATCAAAAAATTATAAAAACTTTAAACCCTTTTGCTAATACATATAAGGTCTGTTCCCGTACTCGATTCAAGTAGCTTGAAGTTGCTTGAAAGCTTTATTTTGAAGCTCAAGTGAGAGGAATACATGTAAAATGACACTCTCTTATCTATTACAATTAATTGAAGTTAGTACGGGGACAGACCTATCATCAGAATTTTATAAATAAACGCTTCGACTCCAAAGCTTTTATATTCAAAAAGAAAGTAATATATTAATGATAATAAAACAAATTAGAAAAAATGAAAATAATAAAATTAATTAATAAACAGTAGATATACACACATCAGTGATCTGCAAGCGATGGCATTTTCGCTACTTGTAATCTACCCTCAACAAATACAGTGACCGTCTGACCGCACTACGCAAGCGCTGCGATTGTTGTGTCGAACATACTTGCAACATTGAAGCCAACTGTGTATGAGCGTGTCGTAAGACCACAATAATGCATGTTCGAGTTGTTGGTTTGATAACCAGCGCAGGGTCTTTTCAACTTCTGGTATGCAATGGTAAGTATGGTCATTTACAAGCAACAAAACAAAGACATAAAGCGTAATGGTCCAGTTAGCCTCGCATGGCATAGCAGTGCATGGCTTAACAAGCGTCACATCGAAATCTGTTTAATAGGATTTGTGTGTATCTGATTATGCACAACATGGCAACGCATGGCAATGCTCAGATAAAAACAGAAATGCATCTCTGACTACATAGATAAACATGGAAGATCTATTTCATTTTAATATCTGTGTATTCTTCTATGTATTTGACATTTTGGCAAAACAGATGTGAAGTTGTAAAATTGTTTGATTAAGTGCGGTTAATTTATTAAAATAAAATCATTGTATTCTTCTTTTTTATTGTTTTATTTTGACCATGTGCTTTGCATAATCACCATTTATTTAGCTGTGTGCTAGCTGCTTATCTGCGTTGCATGCGCTGCTGTGCCTTGCGAGGCTAACTGGACCATTACTCCTGCATAAAAAAACCAGCGCTTATTTTGTTCTCCGAACACAAAGTATTTGCAGTAACATTGCAGTAATATTGCAGTTACTTTGCGTGACTTTTGAGAGCTTGTAGCTCATAAGCTAATGGTTCAATTGAGCTGATTTCTTTTTTAAAATAAATTATAAAGTTTAATTGAGAGAGCAATAAAATTTGTTTAGTAAATTTTTAAAGATATTTATTAAATTTAGTTTTTTAAGAAATTATATCAGACGCCATTTTACTATAAAACACCTTTAATCACTGATTTTGATAAGATTTTGTATGCATGCAGATCTTTAATAAAGCTACAACTTTTGTTCAATTGTTCAAAATTTTGAAATAATAGGGTCGCCACCAGAGAACTGCACAAGCCTGCTTGAAGTCTTTTTCAAGCGCTTGCTTAAAATACAAGTTCAAGCTAGCTTGAGCTTGATAATTTTGAATCAAGCAAAGCTTGTAATTGAATATAAATAAGCCCACGCACAGCTTGCACCTATTCTAGCTTACAAGCGAACGGCACGAAGTTTCAAGCAATGGAAAGCTTGATGCCCTTCGGCAAAAGCTTGTAAGCCTCGCAAGTATCCAAATTATTGAATTAAAGCAAGTATCCAAAAATTCAATGAGCTTTTTTAGAGAGAGCTTAAGCGTAATAGGACTTTTAAGGATTCTGTGGACTCCGTGGTGTGAAGTTTTAGGATAAATGATTTCGAAGATGCTGTCAAACTTTAAAATTTAAGATGGCGGATAGAGTTGCCACCTAGATTTTTTTATTTTTGCGAATTCTTGTCATTTTGATATTCTGACAACGGATTTGATTTCGAATATATTGTCACAGTTTTAAAATTTAAGATGGAGGTTAGGGTTGCCACCTAAATTTTTACCACAGTATTGCCACCTAATAATATGTACTTTAAAAAGTTTTAAACATCATTTATCAGTGTTAAGGGGTCGCTGATTTCGAATCTAAGGTCAGAATTTTGAAATTCAAGATGGTGGATAGGGTTGCCACCTTTATTTTTTTAGTTTTATGAATTCGGGGCTGGCAAAAAAAAAATGGTACACCAAAAATGGGTCGCTGAATCCGAATCCGTCGTCAGAATTTCAAAATTATAAAATGTTGAAATAATAGGGTTGCCACCTAAAAATATATCTTTTCAACAGTTTTAAACGTCATTTATTAGTGTTAAGGGGTCGCTGATTTCGAATCTAAAGTCAGAATTTTAAATTTCAATATGGTGGATAGGGTTGCCACCTTTATTTTTTGTAGTTTTATGAATTCGGGGCTGGAAAAAAAAATGGTACGACAAAAATGGGTCGCTGAATCCGAATCCGTCGTCAGAATTTCAAAATTATAAAATGTTGAAATAATAGGGTTGCCACCTAATAATATGTCTTTTTAAGAGTTTTAAACGTCTTTTATTAGTGTTAAAGGGTCGCTGATTTCGAATCTAAAGTCAGAATTTTAAATTTCAATATGGTGGATAGGGTTGCCACCTTAATTTTTTGTAGTTTTATGAATTCGAGGCTGGCAAAAAAAAAATGGTATGCCAAAAATGGGTCGCTGAATCCGAAACCGTCGTCAGAATTTCAAAATTATAAAATTTTGAAATAACAGGGTTGCCACCTAATAATATATCTTTTCAACAGTTTTAAACCGTTTTAAACAGTTTTAAACTAATAAATGACGTGTTAACACTAATAAATGACGTTTAAAACTGTTGAAAAGATATATTATTAGGTGGCAACCCTGTTATTTCAAAATTTTATAATTTTGAAATTCTGACGACGGATTCTAATTCAGCGACCCATTTTTGGTGTACCATTTTTTTTTCTCCAGCCCCGAATTCATAAAACTACAAAAAATAAAGGTGGCAACCCTATCCACCATACTGAAATTTAAAATTCTGACTTTAGATTCGAAATCAGCGACCCGTTAACACTAATAAATGACGTTTAAAACTGTTGAAAAGATATATTTTTAGGTGGCAACCCTATTATTTCAACATTTTATAATTTTGAAATTCTGACGACGGATTCGGATTCAGCGACCCATTTTTGGCTTACCATTTTTTTTTTGCCAGCCTCGAATTCATAAAACTACAAAAAATTAAGGTGGCAACCCTATCCACCATATTGAATTTTAAAATTCTGACTTTAGATTCGAAATCAGCGACCCCTTAACACTAATAAATGACGTTTAAAACTGTTGAAAAGATATATTTTTAGGTGGCAACCCTATTATTTCAACATTTTATAATTTTGAAATTCTGACGACGGATTCGGATTCAGCGACCCATTTTTGGCGTACCATTTTTTTTTGCCAGCCTCGAATTCATAAAACTACAAAAAATTAAGGTGGCAACCCTATCCACCATATTGAAATTTAAAATTCTGACTTTAGATTCGAAATCAGCGACCCCTTAACACTAATAAAAGACGTTTAAAACTCTTAAAAAGACATATTATTAGGTGGCAACCCTATTATTTCAACATTTTATAATTTTGAAATTCTGACGACGGATTCGGATTCAGCAACCCTTTTTTGGTGTACCATTTTTTTTTTGCCAGCCCCGAATTCATAAAACTAAAAAAAATAAAGGTGGCAACCCTATCCAACATCTTGCATTTCAAAATTCTGACCTTAGTTTCGAAATCAGCGACCCCTTAACACTGATAAATGATGTTTAAAACTTTTAAAAGTACATATTATTAGGTGGCAATACTGTGGTAAAAATTTAGGTGGCAACCCTAACCTCCATCTTAAATTTTAAAACTGTGACAATATATTCGAAATCAAATCCGTTGTCAGAATATCAAAATTACAAGAATTCGCAAAAATTAAAAAAAATCTAGGTGGCAACTCTATCCGCCATCTTAAATTTTAAAGTTTGACAGCATCTTCGAAATCATTTATCCTAAAACTTCACACCACGGAGTCCACAGAATCCTTAAAAGTCCTATTACGCTTAAGCTCTCTCTAAAGAAGCTCATTGAATTTTTTGGATACTTGCTTTAATTCAATAATTTGGATACTTGCGAGCTTACAAGCTTTTGCCGATCGTTTTAAGCTTTTCAACTTTCCACCCGACAAAGTAAGCCGAAACAAGCCAAGCCAACGAGCAAGCATGAATATGGCTTGTATCTGTTTGGTATTTTTGCAAGCTGGCTAAAGCTTGCTTTTTCAAGCTTGGATACGTGCTTGAATTTAAGTACTTGAAAAAGCTTGAACTTCAAGTAGGCTTGTGCAGTTCTCTGGTCGCCACCTAATAATATGTCTTTTCAAGAGTTTAAAACTGATAAATGACGTTTAAAACTCTTGAAGAGACATATTATTAGGTGGCAACTATTATTTCAAAATTTTATAATTTTGAAATTCTGACAATGGATTCGGATTCAGCGACCCATTTTTTGTGTACGACTTTTTTTGCCAGCCCCGAATTCATAAAACTACAAAAAATTAAGGTGGCAACCCTATCCACCATCTTGAATTTTAAAATTCTAACTTTAGATTCGAAATCAGCGACCCCTTAACACTGATAAAACTCTTGAAAAGACATATTATTAGGTGGCAACCCTATTATTTCAAAATTTTATAATTTTGAAATTCTGACAATGGATTCGGATTCAGCGACCCATTTTTGGTGTACAATTTTTTTTTGCCAGCCCCGAATTCATAAAACTACAAAAAAATCAAGGTGGCAACCCTATCCACCATCTTGAATTTTAAAATTCTGACTTTATATTCGAAATCAGCGACCCCTTAACACTGATAAATGATGTTTAAAACTCTTAAAAATACATATTATTAGGTGGCAATACTGTGGTAAAAATTTAGGTGGCAACCCTAACCTCCATCTTAAATTTTAAGACTGTGACATTATATTCAAAATCAAATCCGTTGTCAGAATTCAAAATTACAAGAACTCGCAAAAATACTTACTTTTGTATCACTGCTTAGCCGAAGTTGAAATCAACCTGCAATGGTACACGAGGCAGTAGCTCAAAATAATGCATAATTATAACGATTGCCGTTCGTGCGCTGTGGTTTATACACTTAATTATTTTATGCAAACATCTAAACTTTCCACTGAAGTCGAAGCACACATCACACAGTGTTTGACTTTGGTACAATTGGCTAATGCAACATGCTTGATGTTGTAAGTGAGCTCGATGGCGTAGAATATGTTGCATGGTATTAATGATATTAAAGTCATACAAAAACCAAGTATGTACTGGGTGTAAAAGCAGTTGCAGTTCATCGCTGCAGGTCTCTGACACACATGTGTATATAAATAAATTATCACATTTGACCAATAAATTATTAGGAAAAGTAATTTAAAATTATTTTTGACTTTGTAGTGATTTTTTGTTAAAAAGTTTTTATATCTTCCTTTTTAGAGAATATGATAATTCTACCCATTCTTGTAACGAATTTTACTACCCTTGTGTAAATTTTGTTCGAGATATACTATTATTCTTATAATGACACTTTTAAGGGCGTCGCAGGATTTGTTCTAGTGGGGGCCAAGGCATAAAGGAGTCTAGAATGCACATAAAGAAAATGTAACTTATATAATTCTATTTTCTGACATTTTTAGTTCTAATTTTGTTATCATGATACGCCGGCTGACACACGCTTGTACACATAAGAAAATTATGTGTATTTCAAAGATGGGGTAAAAATCTTTCTCGTATTATGATGAAACATTTTCAAATTTAATTTTTTTTTTCATGTAATTTACAAAATTATTTCTCAACAAATATTCTTAGTAATTTAGTAATATAGTAAATTAAATAATATGATGTCTCTTTTATCCCTAAATAAAATGGTATTAATTATTATTTAACCCCCAAGTTTTTCTCTTTTCAAATAAGAATACAAAAATTTCCAAATATTTTTTTTTTTAAATAAATACAACCGGAAAGATTTTTAGACAATTTTTTCCAGTTTTGGAAGTCTATTACTCATAAACCAATTGCGAACGGCCTGAAATTTATTGCAAGATTGTTAGCAATTTTATTACGTTTATGACAAATTAAAAAACTATCCAAATGGGACCATCTTTATGACAGAAAGACGATTTTTTTTAAGCCGACTTTTAGGAAAGCATTTCATTTTTTAAATTAATTTTACTTTGTTTTTATTCATTATTCATATGTTATTCCTTATTAATATTTTAAACCACCATTTTTGGCACTTTACATTAAAAAATCAGCGAAATGGGGTCGCCACTGGCATGGGTGGATCGGCCCTCCAAAGTTAGTGGAGGGCGGTCATACATTTAGACTCGATTGGGGCACTCTAAATGGGTCAAAGAAGGATTTTTCAAAATTTGACCCTACGGGACAAAAGTCAAAAGTTGGGGCATTAGAATTCGTTTTAGAGGTATAGTTCCTCGGGCAAAGTTTCTTATTTTGATCCCTAGAATACGATTTTCACTGAGCAATGGGCGATTTTCAAATCAACCCGCCCTAATGTAAATACATTAAAAAAAAAACAAAGAAAAGATACCAACGAACTTAGGAACCTCCTCTTTTTGAAGTCGGTAAAAAAACAGCATTGCATTCATTTCCATTAGCTGTTGTGCAATTATATGACATTTTAAAATAATTTTAACATGATTTTAATTGTAAGCTGTTAAGGAAGGCAACAACAAAAACAACGAATCTCTGTAGAGTCAATCACACAGAAAACTAGATAGCCTGTTTCGGAAATTGGTACATTTCCTCTTCAGTAGTCTTGAGTGATTCAGCTGTGACCAACTCACTGTTTAAGTCTTAAATGATTTGACACTTTTTCGAACAAATTCGTAAGAATTATAATGTTCTCATCGGCCATTTAATCATATTACATTAAAGCAGTAATTATTTTCAGATAAAGCCTTTAACTCTACCAGGGTTGCCGTCTGTTTTAGTTGCTTCTTATTTTTGCGATATTCATTGGAGTTCGACGAGTCTGCCAAAGTGCACCATAGAATTAAAATGAATTTTGCTTTGCTGGAAGCTAGTGTTTAACTGAAAGGTGGCTATTTGCACAACTAAATGTTCAATTATTTATGACCTTGACCGAACTCGATCTATTATTTTAGATTTTTTTATTAATTTCACATGAAAAAATTAATAAATTGTCGGGGCACCTCTAATAAAACACGATTCGTTTATACAATTTTTATATAAATAATTTATAAATAATACACTTGTTTAGAACACACTTGTTAGAATAGTAAATACACTTTCCCTGCAAACATTTTCAATCGCCACAGAGCCGCCAGCGAATCGCTTGGAAAAAATGAGATAATCGCCGGCGAGCTCTTTTGGGAGTCATCCGGGTATCGGCGACTGAAAGCAGCTGAGGCCATAAAAGCGATTCGTTGGGAAGATTCGCGAATGAATCGCTTAAAGCGTTCGTAAACGATTAGCTGGGAAGAGTCGCTAACGAATCGCCGAGAGAGGTCTTAAGCGATTCGCCGGAAAGATTCGTGAACGAATTGCCTTAGGGTTCGGAAGCGATTCGCTGGAAAGAGTCGCAAACGAAATAACCGAGTGGGGTCTTAAGCGATTCGCTGGAAATAGGCTCAAACGAATCGCCAAGAGAATTTCTTAGCGATTCGCGGGAAGAGTCGCACACGAATCAGCGAAAGGAGTCTTAAGCGATTGGCCGAAAAGAGTGGCAAACGAATAACTTTTAATGTTCCTCAGCGATTTGTTCCGAAGAATCTTTGTTGAACGTTACAAGTTGATTTATAGGAGACATTCTTTGTCAAATCAGACAGTAAAAAATCTGTCACCGAAAATCGTGCTGAATATTTTCAGTTTCTATACGGCAATGCAATACAAAAAAGAAATTTTTTGAATTTTTTGATAATTATTTTTAGAGAAGAAGTATATAAATCATATACTTCATATTCCAACGATCGATTTTGAAAACTCTTCAAAAAGCAATCTTGCAGTGATCGCCGGAATAAGCGAAGGCAGATTTTTAAAATTTGTCTTGAATCGCGCATTTATCGATTGGGCGATCGAAAAGCTGTCCGTCTTCCAAAAAACCCTTGGGCGAATCGCTAGTGCTTCTCCAGATCAACTTCTCCTCCATTCGTCTTCCAAATGTTTACAGGGTAAGAGTTTGAAGAAAACGTTTTTGTGTAAATTTTCGGGAAAAAATTAAGAAACGAAGAAAAAAAAAACGTTAAGATCTACCAAAAAGCATTAAGAAGAAAATTCCTTTTTAATTTTGATATTTTCCTTTACAGGGAATTCAGAAAGAGCTGCTCCAGCTTAAAACTGCCCTCTACCGCTGCCAGGACGAACCAGAAGTGGCTGAAAAAATTTTCTTATATATTTTTTATTCAAATATTTAACAATTAAAAAAAAGCTTTTCAATAAGCATAATAAATTTTTCTCAAAAAAATTCTGACCAAGTTTTTTTTTAAATCTAAAAGCGAATGTTTCCTTAAGTTAATTTACTTTTTTAAAGTGTACAAAACGACTTTTTTTCTGTTTCAGGCGTTTTAATACTAAACATTAAATACTATGTATTAATTCTCTCACCTGATGAAACATTTTTCCAGCAGCTCTTTGTAAGATGTGTGTCCTTCTTGTACCTGTCGCGCTTAACTGCTGCTTTGTTTGAGTAATATTTGCTCCCGATGGCCGATATCCTGCAGCAATATTTTGCTTCATCCAACTCGGCCACAAACCTTTGTTACATAAATGCACAAAGTGAGCGCATTCCAAAAGAAAAGTAGCGCGTGTTACAAGTGGTGCTTGTGGCTTACAAAAAAAAGTTAGAATATAAAAACTGGTTTTTTTTTTGAGAAAACTCTATGGCGTACCAAATCCAAAACTGCTGCCACTAGTTGTGGGTCCGGAAATGAGCCGGGTGCGCATGTTTCTAGTAAAAAGGAGAATCGCAGCATGCCCTCCCTCACTGGTGTAGTTGGTATCAATTTACGTTCTTTCAGCACAACAACCTCTGACTCACGTGGACCTTCGCACATATCTGAAGAGCTGCGTCGGCTCAAATCTGCTGTTTCCTCGGTGCCGCCCACCTTCTTCTTTCCCTTGACAATGCCACCAAAACGATTTAAACGTCTCTCCACTCGTCGTTTTGCGCGCTGTATGGACCTACCAATACCATCGCTCGAGCGACCTCTTTGTATTTTTAGCGAAGCATGTCGTATAAAGGTTGATGTAATTTCTGGATTAAGCGAACCAATCTCCAAGTCAATAGAGGATGCTTCCTTTGGAGTTCCACGAAACCAGCGCACCAGTCCGCTTAACCGTCCGAGAGAATTACGTTCCGAGCTGGAGGTTGAGTCTGAGAGAAGAGCACGTTCGCTGTGCCGTGGCGTAAGTGTAGGCCGGACACCTGTTGTTCGTCGGCGAAAGTTACTCAATGGAGATTGACTGGACTTATAGTGCTCCTCACATGTTTCCGTTTCCAGAAGACTCTGTGTGAAAAATTTACTACTATTATTATTTCCAAGCTATCTAATGCGTGTTTTACCACGGCGCAGGCCGACGAAGTGCTACGTTTTTTCAAAAGTAGACGACGTTGACTGCGATTATCGTCAATCGGGTTGGCTTGCGATGATTCCGTTTGTGGTATGTGCCTGGAATGAAGCATATTTCAACGTTATATATTTTCATACATACGCGGGTAGTTGTCATTCAAAGCAATACATTTATTACTGGTGTAATGGAAGTTAGATAATACAAGTACACGAAATAATTTTGGAGGGCTTATTGCTAGAACATGTTATGCTACATAAAAAAAATTTTAAATAATTGACTTTTAAGGTTTGTAAAACTGTACTTTTGTAAGCAAAATGGGATTGAACAAGGGTAATTTAACAAAAGGTATCTTAATTTTGTTAGGAAATATTCTTTTTCAAAAATGAACATTTCGTAACGTTAAAGTATTTTCGCCTAGACTGCTAGTATAAAACAATGCTCCAAACTATTTGTAAAGTAAAGACACATATTTGACATTGAATATAAATGAAAACAAATTGACCTCCTAAGCATTAAAAACAAAGCACTACAGGGAACGTCAACCTAGGGCCGCATTAAGCAGGGGGAAAGTAGCTAAAACCATATAACTGAATATGGTTCGTTTATTTGGGTCAAATGCTGCATAAACTACTTAGGAGCAAGGTTCATATAAAAGGGAGTGGCACTTGAAAGAAATGCGCTCTTTTGCGGCGTTGCTCAAACTGTCAATTGTGCCTTTTCTTTGTTCAATGTGACATCCATTTTGACAGTTCGACCGAGCTCGATCTCAAGTAACACCTTATAAAAGAGCCTTTCTCAGAAATGTACTCAATTTTTCTTCAATTGTAAAATTATTTACATTTTTTTTCGGCGTCGATATATTTATTTTTTATTTTTTTTTTTTTTTAGGTTTGAATATTTTAGGAAGTTACTTACATACTTACTTACTTAGTTGACGCTACAACCGTATGTTGCTCTTGGCATCATCTGAGAATTTTGATATTCCTGCAAAACTAATACGAATTTGCAGGAATACACTGAGCAACACCAGTAGCGTAGTTAAAATGGGGAAAAACCTCTCCCTACTATTTGTTACCAGACGAGGTTTCAGACAAGGTGATTCCTTATTGTGCGACTTTTTTAACCTATTGATGGAGAAGATCATCTGAGCTGCTGATCTGAGACGTAGTGGTACAATATTCAACAATATTGTTATGCTGCATGCGTATGCTTATGACATCAATATCATTGGCCATAATACGCGCGGGTCTGGCAGTGAATGCAGATAAGACGAAATACTTGGTGTCAACAAACAAACAGTCCCGGTGTCTTGGAATCCACGTTACAGTTGACAATACCTCTTTCGGGGTTGTGAAGGACTTCGTCTATCTGGGATCCAGCATTAATTCAACCAACGACATCAGCATTGAGATCAAACTTTTGCTATAAGGTGTTCCTTTGGGCTCAGTAGGCAATTGAGAAGCAGAACCCTCTCTCGACGAACGAAAATCGCGCTCTATAAATTGCTTATTGTGCCCGTCCTACTTTATGCATCACAAACCTGGACGCTGAGCAGTTCAGATGAAAAGACTTTAGGAGCCTTCCAGAGAAAGATCCTTCGTAAGATCTACGGACCAATCTGCGTCAATGGCGAGTACCGAATACGGTGGAATGATGAACTGTATGAGCTGTACGCTGACATCGACATAGTCAAGCGCATTAAAATCGAGCGACTTCACTGGCTACGCCGTGTTCAGGTCATAAAAGACAATGCTCCAGTGAAAAAATATGCGATTCGGTACCCAGCGGCGGTCAACGCAGAAGAGGACGACCGCATCTTCGTTGGAAAGACGAAGTAGAGGGCAACCTGATGAAGCTTGAAATTTTCAACTGGCGTTAGCAAGCGAGAGACAGAAATGGCTGGCGCACATGCTCAAATCGTTGGTCATCTAGATATGACGTTTGTATCCATTTTCCATGGATACGATTCTAGGAGCTTTAATCATAATTTCTGAAGATTTTGGGCAAAATAAAGAAACAAGGCACGAAGTATTTAAAATAAAAAAACAAAATTCAAAGACTAAATTTCTGTTTCATGATCTTTTTGTGGACACCTATACTACATATAGAGCTGGGTTGTAATGAATCCTTTTGAAATTTTTTCCACCTCAATTCCAATTGAAATGCTCAATTATCAATTACAATTCCTGTAATGGAATAGGCCATTTTTTAAATTCCATTCCCAGGAATTGAGGTGCTCAATTATCAATTACAATTCCTATTACGGAATTGACGATTTTTTCTAATTATATTCCTGAGGAATTACCAATTCCTAATTCAAAAGAATTGGAATTGATTTGTAATGAGCACTTTTCTACCCAGCTCTGACTACATAGATTTAATTTAACGAGTGTTAGTTTGAAGTCTGTTGATACAGATCTTAAATCGGTGGTATCAGTATATGAATCCCCGGTTTCCTACGCAGAAGGAACAAGAATTCGTTTTAATAAATATTTGGAAAAAGCCAAAAATATGTCTTCGAAGTCCCTTCGAAGTGAGGGAAACCTCAAGAGAAACCTTCTTGAGGTTTCCCTCAATAAGAAAAAAAGGAAAACTTTTTTGACGAAAGTAATGCCTTTGCATCAGCATTTTCAGACTTACCTACATTATACGCTTTAGCTAAAAAGACTAAATAGTCAAATCCTGCCCATAGATAATACATGAACTTTACAATAGCACTTCCCACAGAAAATAGAACTGAGCGTGTGTAAGATAATTTACCGTTATTTTTAATTCTGTCTTCATATGAACAAAGATATTTTTCTGTGCTTTTTAAAATCTTACGTTAATCTTCTTCTGTCTTTCCTACGCCAAAATCATTTCTATCATGTACTTTTTTATACACCTCTTTTATCAAATACTTTGAAAATTTTTTCAGAGCTGCGTCATCGATATTTCCTAGTGCATCCATGTTTTCGCTAACATAGATCTCTATTTTTTCTCCAAGCTCTATTCCCATTCTATTATTTATTAGTTTATTGTACCTATCAGTGGCTGGAAATAAAAACTTTTGACAAAAATCCTGCGGTGCGTTTCTTAATTTTGCTAAAACTTTATCTACAAATAACTCAATTTTTTCACCTCCAGCAGCAAAATACCAAGGTTGCCTGTTAGGATTGCGTTCTCTATTTCTTCCCAAATTCTGCAAAGCTTCTGCTGGATTGTTGAACTGACTAGTTGAATCTGTAAATATTGATGCAACGTGATTATACTCACTATCGAAACCACGGCCTTTTGACTCGTCTATAATTATTGTCAACGCATATTTAGCTAATGTATTTAAATCGCCTTGGTCATAATTACAATAGTTAGCTCCATGTTTACCTGCGTCATTACGTGTTTTTTTATAAAAAGTTTTATTTGTCACAATACCAAGATCATTTTTTCCAAGTCCTGCAAAAATACATTTATTTTTTCGCAGAAGTCGTTTAGGTTATGTAGCAGAAGTTGATTCTGCGATGGTGATAGTAATATTTGATAATCCAAATCATAGCTTTTGCTCTTCGTAAAGTAATTATTAAATTGGAAATTGCTTTACCTATCGATTTTATGCTCCGCTCTTAGTTGTCGTTTTCATCATATATTTGTAACTTTTCATTTTTTACTTAAAATAAAATAAGTGTCAAAAATAAACACTTATGTGAGATTATGCACACAGAAAAAAGTCATTGTAAAATCAACTAGAAACATATTGATTTTACATGTTACCCCTATGATTTTGCTTCATAGAAATTTATAGTAAAATCATTGTGATTTTCATGTAAAAATCGCAACAAATTTTCATGTTGAATCATTATGAAATCATGTAAAATCATTTAATACAACTGCCTATGAAAAGGAGAGCACAGTCAGTCGTGAGCCTACCTGGTTTAATCGAAACTCTGGCGAGTTGTATAACAAAAATAGAAGCAAGAACATTCTAGTAAAAAACGTGACAAACAAAAGAAGCCCACAATTTGTAAGGAAAGAAAGGAAATAATTAAAATGAAAATAAAAAATACAAAATAAATTAAGTAAAAGACTGCGAGAACTCCAGTGTAACATTCAATGTATTAGTAATCACGTCAGGCAGGTCCTGAACTAGGATATTTCCAAAATATAAAAAATTAACAAAATGGCGCGATTTTAAAAAAAAAGTTAAAAAATTATCTGTTTTTTTGGGGTTTTTGCGAGTGTATATATAAATATATAGCCCTGTAACTCCAGAAATAATTCGAATTGTAAAAAATCCTTGTAAGACATTATTTTTGAAGGATTATAGAAGACATTTATAAAAAAAAATCGAAAAAAATTGTTTTTAACCGCAGGTCATACCTTAAACACAACTTTTCGTTTTCTCAATAGATTGTCTTCAACAATATCTTATTTTTTTTTTGAAAAAGTACAGGCCCTAAGCAAAATATATGAAAACTAACTAAATATTTTGATTTCTTAACAAAATTTGCAATTATTTTTGTTTTTTTTTTAATTTTTCTGAAAAACACGAAAAATCCTCAAAAATTTTATTTATTTCGCCGAAACTAACATTTGAATAAAAAAAATGATGCAAACATTGTTTGTAGGAAATTTTATTAGCTTTAACTTAATATATTATTTGTTTCATTATTGATGCTAGTTTTGCAGATAAATGCTTTTAAGTGGAACCAACTTTTTTTTTTAAACTACAAGGGGCAATATCTCGAAAACGGAGTGACAGAAAAAAAGAAGGACTTTTTCGGAATCACCAATCGATTTTACATTAGAAATAAATAGTGCATTCATTGTACAAGCAACTTTTCGTTATTTGTAAACCAGTGTAATTTGTCCATTTCCATGAAAAAATAAGTTTTTCATTGGTTATGAAAAACTCTGTCTAATTACAGCCCTATTCTGGTTGTTAGCTTAACAAGAAATAGTTAAGGAGCTCTTGTTAAGCTGATTGTTATGTTATGTAAACGTTGGTATTCTTAAAAATCATTAACAACATAAAAGTTTAAAAAGCTTTTAAAGTTCACCATGCATGGTGAAAATCGATATGCCTATTGAAAGAAGAGATGCGCTATATAAACAGATGCTTCGAGTGCACCTTGTGACTTTGCAAGCGCTTGAAAAATTTGCCACGGCTACTGAAAGATTTCATTATCAACACTTAAAACAAGTTAAAAATTCTTTCATTTTTCAGTTTAATGTATTTAAACTCAATATTATATTATAATTTGAATTTTTTTATTATTTTCACAACAATTTTCTATCTAAGCACATGCATTTCACTCGTTGTTAAGACTCTTTCTGTTATTAACAAAATTGTAAGGAAAAGAGCTTTTAAATTTGCAGCAGAATACGAAACCTTAACAAATTGTTAATATTAACTATTTTGTTAATGTGGTGAGCTTAGTTAAGCTGCCAGAATAGGGCTATTAAAGTCTTTTCAGGAACAAAAAATCTAGAAGCTTCTTTTTAATCAAAATTGGGTTCCTTATCGAACCTGTTCACAAAAATATTTTTGTACTACGTGCACAACTTATTCAGACTTATTCAGACGGTTAGCTTTGTAGTACACAAATTCTTGGTTTTGGAGTTGTATGGAAGTGCCATGCCCCGTCATCCAATACTCGAAACATTGAGTTGTCATTTCCAGGTACCAAAGATTTTGGGACGAAAGAATGATGGGCGACTATTGCTGGTTTCTCATCAGAGTTATGCTAAATCGACCAAATTTTTTTGGAGTCTTTAACAGATAGATTTGGCTGTTGAAAACACATAAATCATGTCATTTTATTTCTTTAAACATTTCTATTCCTTTAAAAATAATAACAAAAACCATACTAAGGGTCATTTTGTTCACAAAGGGCATAAATTTGATTTAATTCGGGGATAACTATCTCTAGGTTAATTTTATACCAAGCGTATAAATGGGAGATAAAAAAGTGTTTTTGTTCACATTTCATCCCGGCTTTATGCTTAGAGCAGAAATTCGCTCTCAGTTTATATAGATTTCCATTGGAACATCATTAATTAAAAAATGTGTGGGTATTTTTGGTTTATTTTTGCGAATTTGAGGGTTGGAGTGAACACTAGGTAAAAATGGATCGCTGATTTTGCATCTGATGTCAGAATTTCAAAATTCTAAAATTTTTCTTCACAGGGCCTGCCAACTAAACATTTTTTTTAAGAATTTTAAACATGAAGAAACAGTATTGGGGGTTACTTCTTTCGAATCTGGTGACAGAATTTTAGAATTTAAGATGGCGGATAGAGTTGCCACCTAATTTCTTGTTTATTGATGCAAATTCAACTGTGGGAGAAACACTAGTTAAAATTGGGTCTCTGATTCCGAATCCGTTGTCAGAATTTCAAAACTCGAAAATTTTTCTACACATAGGGCTGCCACCTAAAAATGTTTTATCTTAAGAATTTTAAACATGAGAAAAGAGTATTGGGGGGTCGCTAATTTCGATTCTGAAGTCAGAATTTTAAAATTCAAGATGGTGTATAGGGTTGCCACCTTAATTTTTAAATTTTTATGATTTCGTGGCTAGCAAAAAAAATGCTATACCAAAAATGGGTCGCTGAATACGAATCCATGGTCAGAATTTCAAAATTATAAAGTTTTGAAATAATAGGGTTGCCACCTAATCACATGTATTTTTAAGAATTTTAGACATTATTTAACAGTTTTAGAGAGTCACTGATTTTGAATCTGAAGTCAGAATTTTAAAATTCAAAATGGAGGATAGGGTTGCCACCTTAATTTTTTGTATTTTTACGAACTCGGTCAGAATTTCAAAATTATAAAATTTTGAAATAATAGGGTTGCTTTTACTTTTGAAAATACATATTATTAGGTGGCAGCCCTATTATTATAAAATTTTGAAATTCTGACCACGGATTCGGATTTAGCGACCTATTTTTACCGTTTAATTCGCACCAGCCCTGAATTCATAAAAATAAAAAAAATTTAGGTGGCAGCCCTATTCACCTTCTTGAATTTTAAACTTCTGACTTCAGATTCGAAATCAGTGACTCCCTAAAACTGTTAAATGATGTTTAAAATTCTAGAAAATACATATTATTAGGTTGCAACCCTATTTTTTTAAAACTTTTTCATTTTTAAATTCTGGCCATGGATTCGGATTCAGCGACCCATTTTTGGTATACAATTTTTTTGGCAGCCCCGAATTCGTAAAAATTTAAAAAATTAAGGTGGCAACCCTATCCACCATCTTGAATTTAAAAATTTTGAGTTCAGATTCGAAATCAGTAACCCCCCAATACTGTTCCCTCATGTTTAAAATTCTTAAAATAAAACAATTTTAGGTGGCAGCCCTATGAGTAGAAAAATTTTCGAATTTTGAAATTCTGACAACGGATTCGGATTCAGCGACTCATTTTTACCCTTTAATTCGCGCCAGCCCCGAATTCGTAAAAATAAAAAATTAAGGTGGCAACCTTATCCAAAATCCTGAATTTTAAAATTCTGACACTAGATTCGAAATCAGTAACCCTCAATACTGTTTCCCTTTGTTTAAAAATCTGTATTT
Organism: Dichetophora obliterata; assembly: GCA_963920525.1. NCBI lineage: Eukaryota > Metazoa > Arthropoda > Insecta > Diptera > Sciomyzidae > Dichetophora > Dichetophora obliterata. The sequence goes on along the minus strand of OY986435.1, from coordinate 237,784,834 downwards.
TCAATATTTTGACACCAAGTAAATAAAAAATATTAAAATGAGAGTGATGAGAGCGAATTAAATATCTTAACTCACCAATTTTCACGAGTTAAATATTTCTGGGGTTAAGCTATCTCGCCACCATTTTTATCTCCAGCTTGAAGAGTTAAATGCTTAACTCACTGTGAACAAATGAAAAACTGGAAAAATCATGGAATTAACTCGGGGATAAATTTATCTCTCTGAGAACAAAATGGCCCTAAGAAGCAAAACGATTCTATTCCAACGACTTGTTAGTAGCAAATCGCTCCTATTTCTTTGTGTTTGTTTGTTTGCATACAATTAGAAGCATATTAAGTCTATTCCAAATAACTTCTCATTAGACATTGGTATTACCTCCTAATGTTGGTAAAGGTTAAATTTATGCGAACTGAAAGTGTATCAGTTTTTCTCTATTTTCTAAAAAGTAACTAAGATGGACAAGGCCTCGGTTTGCAACTTAACGACACAATTGCTTTTTGTACCTACATAAAACTTGTTACTATGATGACGTCACTTTTTATGGGAGGTAGACAGAATTTTCATTTTATTTACCGATCTCCAAATATGTATAAAGAAAACAGTAAAGATTAAAACATATTTGTAAAATCTGAAAGCATTGACTTATTTTTTGTAGAATTTAAAGAGATTTTACCGTTTTGACAAATTTGCTTTGAATGGGGGATAGGCGTGGTTTTTATTAAGCTTATGTGCACAATTTGAATTTATCATTTTCATAACGTAAGTTTATATGGGAGGTAGGCGTCATTTTCAATCTGACTAGGCTCATTTTTTAACATAATTTTTATTTCTTAGATAGAAGCTTAATATTATACTGATTAGGAATGTATATTTTTCTATACATGTTCCGCCTCTTTAAGATCGTTACAAACAGAGTGACGACGCAGTACGCTTGAGGGTATAAAAATGCTTTGCTTGAGAGCCCTTAGAAATGAAGAAGAAAAATTTTTTGAACGTTAAGGGCGGCGCAAAGTTAATTCGGTAAAAAACATCATATTTTTATGAATATTTTTCAGGAATATTGTTACTTCAAATGTATTTATTAATAGAGCATATAACTAAATCACATTCTAAGCGTATTGTGTGGATTTTTCATGTAAAAATACGACAAAATGAGGTGGTAACAGCAATTCTTAGTGGATACCTCAAAAAAAAAAAAAGGTGCTTTGAGCAACGCCGTAGATATGGGGGGTTCAAACCCCCCTAGCAATTAAACATTTTTTATATATTAAATAAAAGCACAGATATTTCAAATTATTTAATTACCATAACATGAAGATAAATTGAAAATTGTACAATTGTACAATTGTAGTTTAAACAACAAACACTACTGCAGACATTAAGTTAAATATAATACAATATAAATGGTTTTCTTAATTGTTTGCCTTTCGTTCGTTAAATTACACTGTAGGGAAATTTTCAACTTTTGAGAAGACACAAAAAAAAAACGTCGAGACACATAAACTTAATTTTGGGTCGTAGAACTTAGTGGCATATTCAGTTTTTCCAAATCAGATCAAATTCTCGATATATTCAGATTTTTGTTATTTGACCATCATTTGACCTAAATTTAAAAAATTTTTTATAGTTTTTTAACAATAACGTTTTATTGTATTTTCGAAAATACCTTCAACGTGAAAATCAAGTTAGCCTTGTGTAATATATGATTTTCCAAAGGTTAAACAATTTTGCATTTCTCTCCATTTTGACTAAATTTTAATGTTAAATGTAAAATCTTTAAAAAAATCTTAAAATTTTTTACTCAAATTAGTATTTTTATAAATAGATTAAATTCTGAAAGTTTAAGCAAAATCGGAGGTGGTCCAAATTTTTGTTTTCCAAAAATAAGGAAAATATAACTAAAAATGGGTCTAAAAGTGGCTAAATTTCAATCGCAAATATCTCGAGATTTTAATCTGATTGGGAAAAAACTGAGTATGCCACTAAATTCCTCGACCATAAAATAAGTTTACATTTTCGGCATCTTCGTGTGTCTTTTTGGCGTCCCTACAGTGTTATTTAAAGAACGTAAAAGTGAATTTCATTTGTACATTTGTCAGTTTCACGATTTTTTAAGCTGTGTGTGACTATCGCAAAGTAGTTTAAAAAAATGTTCTCCTCAAATTCTAACGGTGACACTTCGTCTCAAGCACACCAATTAATGTATGCAGTTACGAGTCCAGAATTTTTCGTTGCAATTCATTTTATACATAAAATATATTAATTTATGTCAGCTTTGACTATACGGCTGTAAAAAATCGATAAAGATCTAATAGAATGATGTTATGGTTAAGGGCTATTAAATATTCATAAGGATATTTCTGTGAACGAGGAAACTGTCATCAATAAATTGGCTTCTCGTTTCAAAAAAATTAATGAACTAACTATGTGAGTATCTACAACTATATATGTATATTAAGGCGCTTAATGCTGCATAGAAAAGAAAAAATTTGATCGAGTCTTTCCTTCAAAATAAACCTGAGCTTATGTTATGATGATTCCCCAAATATATCCCAAATATATCGGCTCTACAGGTAGCCATCCGTGAGCTGGAACGGTTCGAAATAACCTCTAAAAAGCCATTTTTGTTTAAAAATATTGGCTGGCGTAATAGTTTTAAAAACAAACTATCAGAAATTATAGGCCGGAAAAATCTCTTAAAATCTGTATCAACAATTTTTTGATATTTTTTATTTTATTTCCATACAAAAACTTTAAAAATTTTAATAACTTCATAACTTTTTTTTAATATCTTACAATATCTTTTCACTAGGTGTTTATTTTATTATTAATATTTTAGTTTTAATTTGTTTCAGTATAAGCAATTCTGGCCAGCAGTTCTGACCAGTGAGGTCATTAGAAATTATTAAGTTTTTTGAACTTTAGTGAAAATAACTAAAAAAAAAATCATAAAAGCGCACGAAAAACATCATTATTTTTAATTCGAATGCAAAAATTTAAAATTTTTTGATGCAGATTGGGAGAACTTTTCACTTTTTCTAACTATCGCACCAGCCAATATTTTTACAAAAAACTCGATTTTTAGAGGTTATTTCAAACCATTGGAGCTCAAGAATGGCTATTGCTAGAGTCGAAATATTTGGGGAATCATCATAACATAAGCCAAGGATTTTTTTGAGGAACTGCCTCGAACAACTTTTTTTCGTGAGGCGCCTTAATGTATATATATGTTTTTCTTTTTAAAATGTCTGTTTTCGTTATTTTACTTAAATAAATACTTGTCGTACTGCGCCAAATGAAGCTATTGAATCGATTTTGTTTATTTTTTGCTTCAGCAACCCCCCACCCGTCCCCCCATCACCCATCAGAGTCCACAGCATTGTAAATAGCTCACATTAGTTCAAATAGAAATTGAGTAGGGAAATTAACCCCATGGTATCACAATGGGCCTCATTGGATTAAATGTGTCTCTGAAAAGTGACATCCACTTTAACCTAACCTAAGCCCCCCCTTATGAAACACCTATCTACGGCGTTGACTTTGCCGTGGACACGATAACTCATTAGTGGATCATCGGAAATTAAAGGATAAAAAAATTTCATTAGTTGATAAGTTTTTAAAGGTAACGATGTCGAGTTTTTTTTTGTTTTTTATTAATTTTTGGATTTTTAGTAGTGTTTCGATGTCTAAACACCGTTTTTTGACTAAAAAGTCAACAATTCAGCTATTATAAAAATTACTTAATATTAAAAAAAAACTCGACAGTGCTACCTCACAGGTAATGTGTAGAAAAGTGTGCAGAGTTTGGAAAATATCGTTACAGTAGATTTCGAGTAAAAGTGTCCACCGACTTTGAAAACAAAAATTTAGAAAAATCTATAAAAATACCTTACACCCCCACCCCCCCCCCCCCCCCCCTCAAGTTGATATTAACATACCTGATAACTCTGGTTGTCTGCAGCGATGGACCTTTTTTGTGCGGTCTTGGAGTCACCGCCAGTATGCCGCTTAAAGCCACCCTTCGAAACGGGCCCCCATGAGCGCCCTTCACATACGCCACTAACTGCCTCACATCACTGTATATACCAGAATTGTCCACCGTCTTAAGCTCCTTGGATGCCTCGACAAAGCGTGTCACCAAGAGCTTAAATACTGCCGTAAACACTTGTGATTCCGGTCCACCACTGAGTCCGCCACTGAAATTCGTTGAGTATCCACCCTGACCGCCTGATGATGATATAACACCGCCAATATCGGTGTTGGCATTTTTTAATCCAGTCGAACGTTTATGAGCTATTTGTTTTTGTTATAGATTTAATTGTACAAACAACGAGATTTGTGTGTTGGGAGTTGGTCAACATAAAAGAGAACATGAAATTATATACAATGTACTTGGATTGAACAGGACATGCGATCTAACTGAAAAAAAAACCAAAATTTTTCAGAATTAACAATATTTACAAGCAGCTAATGATTGATGGAAGCTGGATAGATGCATTGAAGAGTATCGAATCTTTAATCCAATGAATGAGCATGAGCTATATATAGAAAGCGTTACTAAAAAGCTATATATAAAAGGTATATATAATGGGAGGTCGTGCACCAATTTTGGTCAGTTTGTTATGCTGTTCATAGAAAAAGTCCAATATTTTAGGATACTAACGGGAAGTTAGGATAAAAGTGCACCTATGCCTTTGCCTAGTTTTGCTTGAACTATATAAATATGTATATACCTATATAATTTATACATAGACACACACATACACATATGTGGGTTGGTGCTATGTATAAATCTCAATTCTATTAGAACCACAATAATAATAATAATAATAATAATAATAATAATAATAATAATAGCTATTTGGAACACTTTGAAACTCACTCAGCGGAGACAGTAACGAGCTCGGATCGACACAAAAGGCCACAAAAGCATGAAAGAAATCAATCAGTTCATTTAATTGGGAAGTTTTAACCATTTGCTGTAAATAACGTTTGGTACGTGAGTTTGCCTGACGCAGCATTCGAGCGAGTATTTTTTGACACTGACTTCGCAGGAAGTCGGCCAGAGGACCACGAACACCTGTTTAGATAGAAGAAATGATAGAAATTTGCTAAATCAAACAAAATATGTAAAAGATGGTTACTCGCATGATTTGGTAATCGATCTTATAGGAAAATTGTAGTCCAGGAAAATTGTATTTTTTCTGGGAATTTAAATCGAGCAAGCAGAAATGTAGCGAGCCATTAGGAAGGCTTAGCCTTGTTCTTTCCACAATCCCTTAACTTCGGCGCCATATTGAATGAGAGGGCGCCATTTTCTAAATTCCAATGCAAATTTTAATACATACTAGTATTTCCTTCCTTTCTTTTAGTCCGAAAGACCAATCAAGTCACCAGATAAAAACTATTTTCCGTTTGGTCAGCATTTTTATTTAAAATATTTGTTTCTAAAAAACGTCCAAAATATTTATTGACTTCTTCAAAAATGTTACAAAAGTTGTTATTGTTTTGTAAAACACATTTTACTTCAAAATTGAATTTACAACTAAAATTGTTACAAGACTTCCATCTAAAAGTGATAAAGAAACATTCCCCACCGTATCTTTCGGAAGCTAAAGGGTAGTTTTGAATTAATATTGTTTCCAAACTACTTCTTACAGAATGCAAGTGGAAACTTTTACTTATTGTCAAGCAATGTCAACAGAAAATATTAATATCATTGTTTCCTAGCCGCTTATTATAGAATTCGATAGTCTAGTGGTAGCGCAGCCAGGGGTCCCGTGTTCAAATCCTGATCGGGCATTTTCATAACAAGGGAGAGGAATGTTTTCTCATTAATTTTTAGAATAGCGGAGAGGAATGTTTCCTCATTAATTGTTAGAATAGCGGAGAGGAATGTTTCCCTTTGATGACATGCTATGTAAAAAAAGAAATAGAGTGTCCAATGGAAGGGATTGCTTCCTACATTCCATAGAATGTTTCCTGTTTATAGCCGAGAATGTTTCCATTTCCAGAAGGGTAGCTTCAAACATTATCACAATATCTATTTTCAATCAAATGTAATCGCTTAAAATTGATTTTTGATTGATCGGTCCCAAATATTGGGATTATTGTTTTATGAAAATTATTTTTAATGCTTGATATTTTGTAAAATATTAAAAAAAAAATTTTAGTTAAAAACACTTTTGTAAAAGTCTTTGCTTTTGTAATAATAGAAACATTTAACATTTTTTTTTTTCGTAAAATCGAAATAATAGTAAAAAATGAACAATAACATTTTGTGCGGCATTTTTTAAAAAAGAGAATAAATAAAGGAATACTGATTTAACGGTAGTATTGAAACAATTTTTATTTAGTGGTTTTATTGATCTATTAGACCAAAAATAATTTAAAAAATATAGTAAAAAGCAGCGGAGATATTTGCAACAAAATTCAAAACTTTGAATTTTATGAAAATACAACTCTTTGATTCATTACGGCGCCGAAGTTAAGTTGGTAAGGAGGTTAAGTCTCCCTGATGGTACCCCAAATCCATGACAGCGTGCTCAGGTCTAGTACAGAGAAAAGCCTGTGATACTAACAATTTTTCTGTATTTGCAATTTTATTGAAAACAACCCTTTACTTACCCTCATTGCAGCCATGTGGGCATCCCAGGTGCAACAGCGCCTTGCGTATTATGCCCATTGATATTTCGTGTGCATGTTCGCCCAACTTCATGACGCCTAGTTCTAGCAAAAGTTCACAGATATTTAAACCAGCTTCCAGCACACGCTGCGATACGGCATTAATGTCCCGTTTAAATACGTTGTAGACGGCTAGTAAAATGATTTCATAATCAATGCCGCCATCGCGTGTTATATAGAAGGAGGAGCCGGGCGCTTCCGACTCATCCGCACCTGTGTAATCAATATGCGAGTCGGTGTGCGAACGAAGCATATGACCACGGAAGCCAATGCTTCCGTTACCAACTATACCGCTGAGACTTCCGCCATTGCTAAGTGCATCTAATTGAGAGTCAATGGAGCCCTTGAAAATGGATTGCTATGTGAGTGAAATGAATTTTTTGCAAGAATTTTAGAACCGGAAACAGTTTTGAATACCTGTCGTTTGAGATAATCCGGCGATGGTGTTGGTGTGTGTTCCGTTACGGTAATTATTGGATTACGCGGATAGAATGTTGAACGTGGTCCGGTCGATTGGGACGGACGAATGGGTTTTGGTGGCTCAACGTACCTGTAAAACCTTGAATGTTGTTCATGCACGAATTGTTGCGATTAGTTAAATGGGAGTGTTTGTGTTGAATGAAATACGTACTTAGTAATATGAAGCTAAACAAGTAGCAGTGCGAATGTGCATGCATACATTTGTTAAGCACAGTGAATATTAATTATTACAAATATCTTTAAAAGCAACGAGTGTAGCTTAAAGATCAGGATTCACATTCAGCTGAACTAAGTTCCTTATTCTTTCGACCCATTTGAAATAGGTTTCCAATAAAATACCCAGCAAGTATTTAATAAACGCAACTTTTAAAAACTGGTGTTCATAAAAGTTGATTAAAGAAAAACTGTATATTTTTTATACTCTTCATTATTATCACGGCACCAGATTAATTAAACTATCTTACGGTTGATTACGACTCAAAACAATTAAACTTTTCTTCAAATTAAAAAAAAACTCAACCCTGATGACTGCTCTTAACATTCGTACACAATGCATTTCAAAAGATTCAAAAGAAAATAAATATTTTCTCAAAGAAAAATTTTAGTCCGTTTTGCCTTTTCAGAAGTAAAATATCAGTAATAAAAAATTTAAGAACATTTGTGTTTCTTCATACAACAATTTTGATTTTAGGATTTATTTTTTAATGCTTTAAGAAGATTTTTCATACATTAAATAACTTCTTATTACATGATCGAAAGCTATGAGCAGAATCACTTTCTGTTTGTATTTGCTTTGATTCCAATTCCACTGTCTACAAATACTATTTTAACTGGCTCCCGATAAATTCTCTTTAGCCTTTAAATCAGAGGGACGTAATTTTGGTCATTCCCATAGCACATCATGTATTCTATGTGCAAAGTCATTATTTTAAATTAGTAAATAAGTATGTGAAAGCTGGCCTTTACTTACTTAAAAGTGGCGATATTTGAAAAATTAGCCTTAGCATGTAATTTTGTTTGTAAATCAAACGCGCAGATGATGCAATTGAGTATTTGTTTAGTGACGTTAAAATAAAATCCTATTTGAAAAGGTCTGCAAACCAAATCGTATCCTAACTACAAAAAGTTAGTGTTAGGTTAGGTTAATGTGGCAGCAGGTCTTTAGACTAGCCCACTTAGACGATATTATTTGTCCGTTGTTATACCACAGAATGGGAGAAGGAAGTAATCAAGTGCAATTTTTTGTGTAGGATGTCTTTAATGTGGTTGAAGCTGTAGAAACATGTGATATTAAATCTGAAGCAAGTGTTATGCCTTGACCTCAGTCAAATCAAGTAACTAAGTTTTCCTCTCCACAAATTTTTCCTACCACCACCAACCACAACCTTTCGTCGTAAATTGATCTGTTTTAAAGTTTCTTTGATTAGAAATAAGGAAAGAAAGGTTATAGCGAAAGAAAGGTTATAGCCCGGCCAGGATTCGAACCCGAGACCTCTATGTGACAGTCAAGCGCGCTACTACTAGACTTTTGAGGCCGCCTGCAAAAAGTTAACTCTAAAAAATTTAATTTCAAAAATTTACATAATAATTTCAGGTGATGTTGATGGCATGCATTGAATGGAAGTCACATAAACTATAATACACCAGCTGTAGACCTCACCACAGTATTCATAATGGGGATCATGTCTTCTCACTTCACAAAGCATAAGTACTTTGCTAGATTAATTTTTTGTGAGTGATAATGAAAAAGTTGTTTTGTATAACCAGATTTTCTGTGTTCTTGCAGCATGATTTAATCTTTTCAATCGAAAATTTAATTGAATTTCCAATTAAAAAAAATATATCGAGTCTTAAAAAATTGGACAGAAATTTACTATGTGACCACTGTAAATGGCCAATTACATTTCCTGGTGAACAATATTACAAATATCTTGAAAAGCTACGATCCCACAAAAACCTAAATCATCCAAAATTGATAGAAAAAGAAACAATACTATCCAATTTAATCAATAAAAAAAATTGTAAATTCCTGAGCTTCATGCACAATTTAAAGAACTCAAAAGGAATGTGGTAAAGATGACCAGGGAGGGAAAAACAGGTTTAGTCCGACAAACTGATTTCGATAAGGATATAACAAGAGCGTTGCTGAACTGCATGACAGCAAAGCTTTAAATGAAAAATGTATATACATTCCTTTGAACACTTTAATTAACAACCGCTATGCCATTATCGACAGCCCTCTTCATAATTTTGCTTCGCAGTTGTACTTGTGTCCCCAAACTGGTATGGCGCAAGTTTTTCTTTCAATTGAATATATGCAGTCTCTTTTCGATTTCATCCTTAACACCAATCTTAGTATAAGCTATGTAGATAATGAGCTTACCTTCATTATTAATAATAGGCAGAAAGTCTTAGATATAACCCTTGCCTCTGACAAAACATCTGATTGGATAAGTAGCTGGAGAGTCTTAAAGGAAAACTCCTTTTCAGGCCATAGATACATTCTTTTTGACGTTGACGACTTTGCTACAAAACCAAACAACTTTCGCAATCTCAAACAAGCAAACTGGGATCTTTACTTATACACGTTAAAAAAAGATCTCTCAATCGGACCATACAATCAATCCTTCCTGTTCATAGTCTTACCAATTTCATTAATAAAGCTCTCGATACCGCGTGTCCTCTAAAAACACCAAGGGGGAAGCAAAAGCCACCCTGGTGAAATAAAGGACTTGAGGAGCTCCGAAACAAGTTCAGGAAACTTTTCAATAAGGCAAAGGTCACTAGATCTACAGATACGTTAACGAATTGTAAAGTGGCTCTCAAAGATCACAAGAATGAATTGCGAAAAGCACAAAGGCAGTCCGGGAGGATCCTTTGTAAAAAAGTAACACATTTATCAGAGACATCAAGGCCTAGGATTATAAGTGCAAATTTTGGAAAGGCGTCCACGCTAAGATCTGTACTAAGGGTAACCCCGCAGGGGGTTCTCTTGCCACCACTCTGGGATCTAGCAGTAAATGAACTGCTCGTCAAACTGGAACTAGAGTGATGTGGGGTGATAGCTTATGCCGATTACATTGGATTGTAACCTCTGAAAAATACATATGTATCTACTCTTCGAGACATTATGCAAAACTGCGTAAATACTACTGCAAAATTGCGCTATCAGCTGTGGGCTCAGCGTGAATTCAAATAAAACTGAGTTGATGATTTTAACCAGAAAACACCATTTACCGTTAATCAGTCCTCCTAAACTGGGAAATACAAGACTTATATTCTCAGATCAAAGAAAATACTTGGGCCTTATACTGGATAGCAAATTAAAATGGAAGCCTAATCTGTTCGTGTATTCATTCAAAAAGACGATGGTTAGCAAGTCTTTACTCGAAGGTTACTCTTAAAAGCAGTCAAGACCAATTTTGCTATATGGTGCCACCGTCTTCTGGTGACAAGCACAAGTTCAAAGATCAGCTGAACTGTGCATCAGTAGTGAACTAAGAACCACTATGCGACAGATGCACTAGACATTTTGCTCCATCTTACACCACTCGATATCCTAGCAAAACAGATGGTCACTAATACTGCCATGCACCTCAGAGCGACCTTCCAGCGGAAAGAAGGTTCGTTTCTACATTCTCATATTAGAAACTCTCTTTTAAAAGGAAGTTTGATGTATCCATTCCCTCTCGAAATGATTGGGAACTGATTGATTTGATTGATAGTGGCATGGATAAGGATTATTTGAATCCCAATCCAAAAATTGTTGAATTAGGAGTACGACAATCTTCCATCGAACGATATTGGATTACAATTGCAGTAATTGTAATTTTGAAAAAGTCGAAAATACGATTACTGTAATCATAATCTTAGCTCATTCGATGAAGGCTTACTTTCATTGTAATCCAGTTTTTTCTCATTGAAATACACTTTCTAAAGTAAGTAGCAGTGGTTTTCACTAATATTAAATAAAAGCAATACTCGCAATCGACTACTGTAATAGTAATTTCGACTTTTTCAGAATAACGATTACTGCAATCGTAATCTTAGCTCATTCGGTGAAGGATTACTTTAATTGTAATCCCGTTATTTTTAAAGATTACTGCAATCATTATCGTGTGGTAATCGTAATCCTTATCGTCCAGCTCTTTTCTCAACTTTGAGCCTCATAGTTATGATTTATTTTCAGTAGCACAATATTTATTTTGAACTATACCCGAATCTTCGTTGATAGAAAGAAACTATTTGCTCAGTACATAATACCAGATGAACGGACTTGTAAGATATTGCCTTTCAGATGATTTTGGATGTTTCTGTGGTCTACTTGGAATGCTTGTTGTAAAATTTATTCTAATAGAAGTAACAATTCTCTGATAAAAATTCTTTATAAAATCCTGTTAGCTTCAGATTATTTCAACTCAGTGGTCTTGAGTGATTTAGCTGTGACCAACTTATTGTTTAATTTTTATATCATTTAATACTTGTTCAAATAAACTCATCTGAATAATATGACGGTGAAAGCAAGTGTATCTAGTTTTTTGGTCAAGCCCTTAATTTTATTAGAGTTGTCTTTGAACCAAAGTTGCTCTTCTCTCCTTTCTCTTTTCAGGGTAGTAACAGCAAAATCACTGCAGACTACTGAAAAGTAAGTGCATCTACTTCCAAAACAGGTTGTCTTGCTTGCTGAGTGAGTGACTTTATATAGAGTTGTTGTTGCCTTCTTTCATAAATTACTTAACTTAAAACTCTAAATTATAACCTTGTTAAATCATCAGAGGTCACAATTAATTATAAATCCAATAATTATACATTCGAATTGACACATGATTCCTCGAGTCATAATAATTGTTATAATCAATTTGTATATCATAATATGGTTCCTTTTCTTTCTTTCCCTTTGCTTACAAAAAGTTTTACTCTTATATTTATTCAATTTTGTTTGATCTAATTTTTGTTTGCAGGATTACCGCAGGGTTCAGTTCTGTCGCCAACCTTGTTTCTGGTTTTTATCAACGACCTTCTGTCGTTGACGCATAATCCAATACATTCGTTTGCGGACGACAGCAGCATTTGTCATTCATATTCATTTAAAAAACGCCCAAGCTCTATGGAGATTGAGAGAAAAAGGCAAAATATGAATGATACACTCCTAAATGATCTACAAAAAATCTCCGAGTGAGGTCTTGCTAATAGAGTAGACTTCAATGCAAGCAAGACTCAGTGCTGCCTGTTAACCCACAAGCAGTGTGACTAGAGTGGAATATTATATTCCACTTTGGCATATTTTACCTTCGGGAAGCATATTTTTTTTTAAAAATATGCAGCATAAAAAGTGGAATATTTTGCGAATTCCTATATTTTTTAAAATTAACAAAAATTGCAATAAAAAATGTCTATTTGGTTTACTAAGTGGTTATTTTTGGCTATCGACATTTTATATTTTTTCATCTCTGAACCACCTTGTGAAACAAAATATAAGGAACTCGTTTTGTGGTTAACTTCTTCGTTGTCAATTTTATTTCAATTCATTTAATAACTTGACGCAGCTTAAAAAGTGAAATAAATTTGCTTATATGTTTGTTTGGTTGGATTTTTTATGAATTATATTACAGCAGTAAGTAGTTTACTTAAGAAAACATTAGGGGTATTCACGATGTGTTGTATTTTCCCTTGTATTGTGTATTTTTGATAAATTTGATATTTGTAGTAAATTTTGTAATATAACAAAAACAAAATGCACAGTTTTCAAAATAAAACTCTGTGGCAAAAATACAACGATGGAACACTATTGTATTCTGTGTAAATTTCGTTGTGTATTAGATCAGCTGATTGTAAAAGCATTTTTGCTCAGCATGGAGCAAGCTACAGGCTACGCTGTGAGTTTATTTAATACAAATTAATATAATTTATTCTTTCATTTCAATTTTTGTATGATTTCCTTAAGTTAAATGATGATTTTAAATTAATATTTCCAAACAGAAGTTCATACCAAAATTAGCTGATTTTAAAAATACAATATGTACTTTACTGAAGGTTCGTTCACAAGGTTGTAAGTATTGTAAATTTTGCAATAATTTATTACAAATGCACCACATCGTGAATATCCCTATTATTGCAAACAATATTTATTTCTTTTAACTATTTATAAAAGTGGATTCAAAGCAACAAAGCAGAAAAAAGTTATTGATCAAAGTTGGGAATCTGAAGAAGATTTATCTAAATTTGTGCTTTCCTCGCATAGTTTACCATTTAGCAATGCTGAGGTTGGGAAAATTTTTAGTTATATGAATCTTATTAAAACGAAAATTCGAAATGGAATGCAAGAAAAACTCTTAAATAATTTGTTGAATGTAAAAACATGGCTACATGTTTAAAAAAAGTGTTGTAATACCTATTAAATACCAGATAGCTTAATAAAAAAATTTAGAAATGCGAACTTCTATGATAATAATACAAGCAACAATTTAAGTATTGATCTCGAAGATGTGCCTGAATTTTAATTTTGTATATTGTATATCGTTACTTAATATTCAAAAAACCATAACAACGTTAATAATTTTTTATAGGAGAAGCCAAAAAGTTTTAGAATAGCACATATAGTAGATTGTAAAGTGATAATTTCTTCATAATTTCGTTTATAGTAGTCATTTTTAGGCATTTGTCCAAAAAACGGCTTTTAAATCTAAAATATGTCGCATTTAAAAACGTTTTTGGCTTCTCCTACAAAAAATTAAAAATGTTGTTGGGGTTTTTATATTTTAGGTGACAATATGTAATGCACCAATAAGTTTCTGATTTAAAAATTAAGTTTTCTCTGTAAGAAAAGTATTTGACTATTTTTAAGAGAATATAATTCTTGAAAAGACTTTTGGTAAGTACAAATCAACTGATATATACTTTGTTTACGTCTTATTAATATAATTTATTTAAAATTAACTTATGTTTTATAATTTTAAGTGTGATAGTTATCAAATAAAAAAATGCTTTTTAACTTGCTTCTGTGTTTTTTTTATATGCATATTTAGTCTTATTTAGATAAATATCTTTGAAATTGATAGTGGAATATTTTTGTGGAATATAAAAATTGAAAGTGGAATATTAGCATATTTTTTTTTAACAAAAAGCATATTTTTTCAAAAATCTTCTGGTCACACTGCCCACAAGCGGATGGATTGCCCCTTAGCACCCCTCAATATGAATGGTGTGTATCTTGTGGAATCAGCCGCTCTTGACGTTCTGGGCATATCGATCAAATCTGATCTTCGTTGGAATGATCATATTTTCGATGTGTCGAAGGAAGTGGGCAAGTGCCTAGGTTTTTTAAAGCTTTGCAAAAAATATTTCACTTCAGCTGATTTTCGCATGATCTACACCTCATATATTAGACCGAAAATGGAGTACGATTCACACATTTGGGCAGGGGCTTCAAGATCTTATTTAATCAACGTCGTGCGATATATTTGATAGGGGATGAAAGTATTTAAAGTATGAAAGTGCGCTGAATCCGGATCTAGCAGAAGGTTTTTGAGATAACTATGTGCGGTTATGTAGTAATGCCATCAATTAAAAAAAAGTACTATAACTTAAAAGTACAAATCTCTCTCATTCGAATGCCGTTGAGTTTGCTCAAATATCTTTTTTGTTCATTGGCGTCGGAAGCGGGGGGAAAGTTTTTTAGCTCGATAAACAATTTAAAAGGAAAACTTCAAAAGTTATTCAAAATATCAGTTTTTCTTACAACGATAATATTTTTTGTATATGTTTTCCTCTTCTATCTCTCTTCTTCATAAGCATGCTTGCGGATAAAAATTTCCTTTCTCTGTGTTTGCAAAAAGATAGAACAAAATGTAGAGTTTCTACTGCAAACCCACCACTTCAGTTAAAAAGCACCCTTAGGTATGTAGCTAAATGCTTGTTCATTTTGCAACTCTGGTAAGAAAAAATTTGGCATGTTCTAGGGGCTTTCCATATTGGACGACATGTTGTATGATAAGTTAGATGGAAAACTAATGGGACTGTTTGATTGAGCGTTCGAACGATCCAACTTGTAAATCAACATCATTAATTACAAGCTCTCGAGCAGAACACATCCGGACAATAGCTAAGCAACTTTTAGATGCCCTAACAATTGAGCAGTAATTTTACATAGTTGTACAATATTGTACAATCGGCAGAAAAAAACTAAAAATTTCAACTATCGTTTTAGCTTACGCATGGTACTACATGTTGTACAATCTGCCATGTTGGTCCAATGTTTTGGACCATGCGAAAGCTCCTAATTTGAATTAGCTGATGAAAATCCACCTCGACGCTTTGAACAAACATCAAATCCGGTTCCTTCAGTACAGTTGCCATTATATGATAGTCTACGAAAAGATTATTTCTAAATTTTAGATCTTCTCTCAAATGAGATAACGGCTAGATTTGATTAAACAGGTTGATATTTTACTTTTTTTTAATTTTGCATGTTTACACCAGCTTCGCTTCACTCAACCGACTCACTTTGATTTAACATTCGGTGAGTCGGTTGAGTGAAGCTAGTGTAAACTGGCACTTTGTAAATCTTATTGTACATTTAAACAGATCTTGACACTCTAGAATCGTTGGAAAATATTGTAATCGAAGCCTTCAACGGAAAAGTGCCTTCTGAACAAAATCTAAAAACAAAACTAGATCTTTATGCAGATGACTTTGATGTGAGCGACCTCCAAGCGCAACTTAAATTGCTGAAGCAATTGCCTGGCCAAACACCTTTAAATTGAAGTGGCATTGTAGCCCAATTTGCAAAAAATTCGGATACTGTAAAAAAACTATTAAATGAAGTTGAAAAACTTATTGCTTTGCTTTTGACTGTGCCTGCATCAGCAGCTTCATCTGAGCGTTCTTTTAGTGCACTAAAACGACTTAAAACTTATCTTCGAGCAACTGTGACACAGAAACGACTCACTCATGCGGCACTTATACACATTCACAAAGATAAAACCGAAGAATTGAATTCGATGGAGGTGATGAAAGAGTTTGTTTCTCGAAAGGACAGAAGGAAACATTTTGGAATAATTTAAATTGATATAACTTCTTGTACCTAATTGCATTTAAACCATGTAAAGATATACCTAGTCATGCTTTATAAAAGCAACCATTATTTCTTATATTTTCATATTACCATATGAAAGATCCTTTAAAGAATGATCTCTAATATTGAAATTGGAAGAACTTTTAAAAAGAATGAAATTTTAATATGTTTTATATATTTTTATATTTTTTTTTATTTTAACCTAAATTAAAAAATTTGTTTATTCACATTCATGTTTCTTTGAAGAAATTTTGGTGAGCTTTTTTTGCACCACCATTTGTACTGCCCCTCTAAGCTTTGTACTGCCCCCCCAGATGAAATTAGCTTCCGACGCGCTTGTTTTTGTTTGTTGAGATAATGTTAATGTTATATGATGTATATGCGTACTGCGACCTAAAAAAATCTACTGTACCTCCTTCTCAAGGCTCCGCTAGGTTGGCGGATTACAGAATTTCATC
The DNA here is from genome assembly GCA_963920525.1 of Dichetophora obliterata. NCBI lineage: Eukaryota > Metazoa > Arthropoda > Insecta > Diptera > Sciomyzidae > Dichetophora > Dichetophora obliterata. The sequence goes on along the minus strand of OY986435.1, from coordinate 237,768,139 downwards.
CAGATCTAGTTATGAATTTGAGTATGTTTTTAAGTTCAATTGATGAAATTTGCTCTAGACTCAGCTCATAGTTCTTCAGAGTTAGCGTACGTCTGTTTGTAAGTAGTTGCATTGCAGTCTCCCCAGATTATTTACAGAAACGGCAGTTGCTATCGGTTTCGATGCCCATTTCATTAGGTGATATTTAAGTTGCAGTGTTCTGTAGGAAACCCCGTTAAAATTTTTAGATTTTGTTTGCCTCAGCTTATACGCAATCTTGCTTTCCGAGTGCTAAAATCTCTGAGGAGCAATTAAGATTGTCTTATCTTTGGAAGGCTTTTCCAACGGTTTGATAGTTTGTCTCTCCTCCCATCTTCGTTCTTCTTTTATGGAATATGTACCCAGTAAGCAGAATGGTTCTGGTTCTATAAATTTTGTAGCTGCGCCTTGTCGCGCTAAATCATCATCTTCTTCGTGACCTTGTATTCCTTTGAGTCCTGGGACCCAGAGTATAGTAACGGTGTTATTCTTGCCTAGTTCATTGAGTTTTGTTAGGCATTCCTATATTATTCTCGATGATATTTAACAGGAAACTAGTGCTTTAATTGCTGCTTGGCTGTCCGACATCATAATTATATGCTGACCTGTGTATTTCCGCTCCAGGTTAAATTTTGCACACAGCTGTATTGCTAGGATTTGCACTTGAAAGATAGTTGGTGTGTCCCATAGTTGAGATATCACATGTTGAAATTTTTAAAAAGTTTCTTAGTTTCTTAATATGCCAAAATATAGTAAAGGTCGTCAAACAGTTGAAACTTAGAAATTTCAACATGTGACATTTTAATAAAAAATATAGCCTTGTACTTTTAAATTATATGTTTTTACAAAAAAAAATGGCATTGCTACATAACCTCAAATATGTCGAAAAACAGTGTTTTTTGCACTTTTAGGTAAGGATATCTCAAAAACTGGACGTGATAGAGCAATTTTTCTGCCAGATTCGGATTTAACGCACCTTAATTCTTCGGAAATATATATTCAAGTTTCTGCTACCAAAAAAAAAAAGTTAAATTTTGTTGATCTGTGTAATAAGTTACTTCCAAAACTACCTAAAAGTATTCAAATACAAATTTTTAAAGGATACTACACTGTTTGAGTAAAGATGCTAAAAAAATGTGAACCATGATCTTTAATAAATACCTATAAAAAATGTATAACAAAGCAATTCTAAATTAAAAGGAATGAAAAGCCAAGGTGTGTTAAATATTTAAAGCTTAACAAAAATTATAAAAACAGTTCTGAAACTACCAAGTTTAGAGTAAATAAAGGTTTAATGAAAATAAGCAGTCAACATTTTTATACAGATATCAATTCCCTCTAAGCTTTCTTTGGGTTTTGAAAAAGATTTTGGCGCAATAACTGCAAAGTTGACACCACAAAAGTGTTCAGGCATTCAAGATGTACGCGCCTACAAATACACCGAAAAAATTCACATGTCTTCAATTGCCTTAATTTTTTTTAATACAAATCATTAAAATTCTCAAATGGATCTTTTCCAAACTTGAAATACCCATATGTGGCTATAGCCGCATATAACTTGCAAACAGCTCTATATTTTAACATACTTTCTTGGGAAGATATGTATAGAAATATTTGCTAAAGAATCGCTATAAATAATAGGAGGCATAAGAACTAACTCTTCATGGCTTAATGGGATGAAATGTAAAAAAAAATGTTATTATCCAACCAAGTCTTTACAAGATTTTGTGTCATAGTTCAACAACTATGAAGTATTTATTCTTCAATACATCTTTACTTTCTTCGGCAAAAAATGCCATTAATTTATTCCAAATATTGTACAAATTTTTAAAAATTTTATTTATAAAATTAGAATTTTGTTTGTTTAACAAAGAAAAATACATCTTAATCCACTTTTGAAAATTTTAAACTAAAGCTAAAAGCAAAAAAAAAAAATCAGTAAGGCCTAAGTAGAGGGAAATTAAATTTTTTCACATATTTTTCACCTTATTTATACCTTTTTTATATACCAGGAAGGTTTGGATTCATAAAGCATAAAAGTGTTCTTCCCATTCCGTTTAATTTTGATTTTGAAGTTGATGTAGCATTTATAATTTTGTTTTGGTTCTAAAAACCAACAAATTTTGCAAAGTATTGAATATATTTTTTTCCTATTATGCTAATTTTCTATTATTTTTTTTTCTTTAAACCTAGATTCCATGGGTATTATGATTTGGTTAAATCTTTCACTATGTTCTTTAGACTCAGTGACAAATAGCTTTGCAAAAAAATCAAGATTGTGATGCAAGAAGTGGATATGAAGAGAAATGCTGATTCCTATTTTATCAAATGATTTTAACATGTTTTGTACGATCATCTCAAAACCATCAACACGATGCTTTCCCGAAAAAAAAAACTTTACAGCCAGGCAGTCTTGACAGTTGGGAGCAAATATTCAAAACAAGATTTGTCACATAAATCGTAGTGTTGGGAAATCAAAGAAACCTTTTTATTATTTATAGAGGCACTTTACCAAGATGATTTGAGCTTGATTGTTAGTTCTGAAGAAGTAAAATAAGGACAAAATAACATACATAACAAGTATAGTGCAAAAGAAATGCGAATTTTAAGATTTTCAATTGGACAAATCTTGTTTGGAATGTTGAAGTGAATTCTTTTGAATGTACGACTGCATAACATATTTTCTTTTTAATGTACATTTATAATAAAACAATAAACTTAATAGCCTATAAACATTTTTATTTGTCGTTACTTAGTTATATCTACATCATAACAATCACATATAGTTTTGTCTAAAAAATTGTCGAATGCGTCAACAAATTCTTTTGCTGCTGTTTGCAGAATTTTTATTTTGAAGTCGTGGCAGCAGCGATAACAATAGGTAAAGCGGCGTACAATTTTTACTGTTTTTGTGTTTGTTTACAACCTCAAGCAAAAACTACAACAAAGCAAATCATGTTTTGAGCTCGGTAAACACAACGCTACCATTCTGTTTCGGTCTTTATTTTCGGCCTGCTAGGGGTAGTGTTTGTGTTTAAGTCGAAGAGCGACATACGGAAAAGAAGGAAATAGAGTTTGCACTTTTATAGCGCTACGTAGAATTAACGGTTTTTTCTTTCATTCCTTGCTACTGATATTGTGCTCGCAGTGAAAAAATGTGTTTGACCCTTCTGGCAGCGAATATCTTTTATTTTTTCATGAAAGCGTTTTCCTCCACTTACTTTTCCCTTTTCATAATTTCCTTTTTTTCCTTTTTGGCTAGCACAGTGAAGCAAAGTTTCAATTTAATTTTCAGTTTAAAGAAATAGTAACAGTTAATTAAAAGCAACTAGGAAAAAAAATGTTTTGATTAAAAATTTTCAGTCGAAAAATCGTGTTTGGTTTGAAAAGTGACTTTTCGTAGGGCTGCATTACTTTGAGTTAACTCATTTCTTAATAAATTTTTTTTGCAAATCTATCCTGCTGGTCATAGCCATCGTGACTGCATTGCTAACTCAGCTTTTTTTGTGACAAATCTTTGCATGTTTGCTCCTCAGTTAGATAACCTAGAAATAGTGTTTAGTTCACGGGCATACGCAAGGGCGGACAAAAGTAATGCCTAACTGTATGCCATGTCTTACATATCGATATGTATATTACTATTACTACATTTTTGGCAAAGAAAGTAAAGGGATTTTCTTCAGAGTTTTTGAGTAATGACACAAAATCTTGTAATAATTTATTTAGAACAGTGTCGGCCAAACAGTGAAAACACGAAGTGTCGTTTCTCTCGCGAGCGTACTACGTGGTCTATACTGGTTAAGAATATAAAATTTTCATTACATTTCATCCTACAAGCAATGAAGAGGTGGCTACTATGCCCATAATGTTAAAGGCGATTCTTTGGCAAACATGTCTCTACATTCGTCGGATGAAAGAATATAAAAATATTGAGCCTTTTGAACGTTATGCTGCAATAACCACATATGAAAAATCGAAGAAATGTTTGGGTGGCCATCCTAAGTCAACCAAAATTAAGAAGCGTATTAAGAAAAAAAGAGGCTAACTTTTCAAAACACTTTGGCAAATCGTCTCTATTTGAGGTAATACTCCCACCCTGTTTTGGAGTTTTTTGCAATCCTCGAGGCGTGTTGCACCGTATAATATAATACAAATTTTGAAATAAAACAAAGTGAATTTTGTGAGAAAATGCTCATTCTATACAGTAAAAATATTTGTTTATTTAACCTTCAAACGCATTTTATATTTTGTAACGTAAAAGACGTTTTGTGTCAATTTGACACTATTGCATAACAACCACAGATCTTAAGATTACCATCATTAAAAACCCAATTTTTTAGTTTATTTCGTTTTATTTAAATATTTAGTTTAAAAAAGGAATGTTCCAGATTTGCTGGCCTCATTAAATCTATTAAATTAAAATAATTCATAAAATGTTAAACATAAAAATTTCACCAACAACACTAAGTTTTGGATAAATTGGACTAATTGGACAAATTTGGGCATTGCAATTATCAATTCGCGTTCTGTGGAGATTTGAACTTGATTTAAGCGTACAAAATATTTACAGTTATGGTTTTAATTTTTTCTTCGCATTCTATTCTTAGCTTAGTGTCTGAATATCTTTTGTGGGAAATTTTTTTGTACAGCTTAACAATGACATCTTTTGTAAATTTTTCTTAAATAAAATAAATATTTAGACATGATTTTTACACCGAGCCAAAATTCCAAGTGGATTTGAGCACAAATAAGAAAGATATAAGGATTTGTTGTTAAAAGTAGTGTCATATTGACACTAAAAGCGTTTGAAGGTGAAATACGCTTTAATAAGGCCATTAAATCAATAATGAAGTTAAAGTGCTTACTGTGACAATAATTTAGTTTAAGCGATGTTGAATTTCCATTCAGAATGTGTTTTTCGGTGGAATTTGAAAAAAAAAACTCAAACTTAAGACTCACTATATAACTGTATACACTTATTACAAGCAACATAGTTGTTTTATGTGATCATTCTGAAAAACTATAGTCTAGAATATCTTTAAAACCTGATGTTATACGCTTTGTTTGCGAAATTGCTATTCGCAAAGGCCAATTTTAATGGAATATAAAAAATGGTGAGATTTTGTAGGCCTGTGTAATATTAGAATTGACAATAAAAATTTCAATTGTAAAAATTTAAATATATTTTTGAGGACAAAACCATTTTTTAGTCGTTGCAAACGGAGTGCTAAGCTAATACCCTTACTTTAAGGAATGTACCCTTACTTTAAGGGTATTTAATTTATTTGGGAATTTTTTTAAAGGCACGATAAAAAAGACTTCTTATGGTTAATATCGTAAATTGAAGCCGTTTCTTCCAAGTAATACAAAGGAGAAAATAAAGAGAAGTATTGAAATTGTTAAACTAAAACCGTTGAGTTTTTAGGTAGGTATAAAGAAAATCATTAAAATTGTCCTACAACATTAATAGTGGTTAATATCAAATTGGATACTCTAGTGAACATTTTTTTTCACCAAAAAACGAAAAATTATGGAAAAAAAGATTTTTTAGCTTGGTTGACAATATGTAGAAAAAATTTCGTAAAACTTTATTGTACTCTAAACTCCGACTTTTCAGAATTATTGAAAAACTACAAATAAAAAAAAATAAAATAAACTTTAAGCATGTATCAATACATTTTTAAGAATATTAACTACGAGCTTCTGTTTTAAACATGACAAACGTAAAAGTTTCAGTTTGGTACAATATATTTGTAATAATATAGTAGGTATTGTTTAATGTACAGATTTTGTGAGTTTTTATAGATTGACAGGAAGTTGTTATAGATACCGTATGTACTCGAAGAAAGTCGTAGAAGAACTTACCCGCTATCGAGTAGACAGCTGGTAGTAGATTAAGAAATAGAATTTAAGATATGTTAAAGAGTGTTTTAAGGAAATTCTACATGTGTGTATTGTTCGTGTGTGTTTTTTATGTGTAGAGGTCATCCATATAATAAGCCACACTTTTTGGCGCATTTTAGACACCCACCTCCCCCATTTCACACGTTGTATTAATGTTTTGACCATCTCCCACCTTGTGGTCATGTACTACTCTTATTTTCTAATTTTGGGTTTTTTATATTTTTTCAATTTGTATTAAAAAAATTATCATGTTATATATAAACATGAAAAGTTATGCATTAGACCATAAAACGCCGCCTATTATTAACGATTCAATCTTTTTAATTTACAATTTTGCCCGATTTTCTTTAACAATCTTAATATATCTAAAAGGCAAGCACACTGCTCTGTGTCCAATATCTCTCAAACTGTTCAGCCTGAAAGTATGCACATCTTAATACATAAAAGGCAAGTATGCTGCTCCGCACACAGTATTTATTAAATTGTAATTATTTTTTGACAGTAAAGTAATTTTACAAGACGCACTGTTCTCAAAATGTACAGCCTGAAAGTATGCACAGAAAATATATTTCTTACTTATCATTGACAATATATGGTTTTTGATCTAACTATCTCTTTTTTTAACTATCCTTTTATAAAAAAATTATGAAAAATTTAATGAAACTAGTAAACCCGTGTGGCGTAAAACGCCAAAAATCAAACATACATAGGTTTTTTTTTAAGCTATTGAATAGATTTTCAACTAATCAAAATTGAAATGAAATTAATTTTGGCTTTATTGCAATATACGCGGTATTGCACGCGCAAAGACGATATAATGTTAGCATTTTTAGTTTCATACCCAAATTTATTTTAAATATACATGTGTAAGAATATTTCTTGATTCCAGTTGAAAAATGCTTGAAAAAAATGTTTCATTACTAGATTCCAATTTCTTACTAAAATTTGGGTAAATTTTTAAAAATAAAAGAATTTTCCGAATTCTTTTTAAAATGTAAGAAATCATTCCAGTATCACTTTGATATTGAATATATCAATTCATATTTTAAGCTGTGAAATTAAAAAAGGTTATTCGTCACTATAACAGTTTCATAGCTATTAGCCGATAGGTGGCGCTAATTACCTAGCATATTTTTAGGCATTAGCTTAGCTGAAATTAAGAAGAGAAAAAGCAACATAACACTTTAACTCGCTATAACATAAAAAATATAAATTTTTAAGAAATAAAAAGTTCAGTTTGCACATCTACAGGTCTAAACCTACCAAACCATATTAGGTTTATTAAGATTGGACTTGTACTTAAAAAGCCTTACACCGGACAAAATTTGCGTTTGCGTAATATTAATAACATAAAAAAGAAGGTCCCGAAAGAGAGCGAAAAAGAATAAACACATAGACGATTTTTTTAGCAGAAGAAAAAAACGAGGGAAAATGAAAGAACATGTTACGTAATTTAAAATAGTTTACGCTCTTGACAGCGTTGCCAGATTTCTTTAAAACACTGCAAATTCCCAAAAAAACAACAGCATTTTCAACAAAAAAAAAAAAAAAAATTCTAGCCCGAAGACACAAAGCAGCTTGAATTGGATTAATATTATATTTATTTTTTAATTATTGAAATGAAAATAATAAAAAACTATTCATTTACAAAAACAACAATAACACAGTGTGACGACCAAAAAAGCACAACTTAACATTATAAAAATTCTGAAAGAAGAACATTTTGAGAGTCCATCGCACCAGGTCTGACCTCTCAAAGTCGTCACAATTTTTCACTTATTTTTAACACCAGAACTACTGACATTCTCACATTCTAGGTACAAATTCTGGTGCCCGAGATATAAGACCTTATATTCATTTGTTTGAAAAAGTTAAAACATTGCATTTAAGTATACTTTTTTCAAAAACAAGAAACTGCATTTGCAAAAAATATGCAAATTATTATTTCGCCAAATTTAAGGAAAACGTCAACACTATAATCAAAATTGCCAAAATTTTGACAATTAGATAGCATTCAAAAGTTATGTGCTACTTCGAGTGTACATTTAGATTCGAATATCCTTCACACAGGGCCTTGTGGGTAAGAGTCTCTAGAGTGGCATCATGTTTGCCAAAGCATTGTTAGTTAAAGTTTATATTTATTTTTGGTTTAAAGCATATGTACACAGTAAAAAATATGAGCATAAATTTTATACAATTTTGTATACATATAAATCCAAACCAAAAATGATTTAAAAGTTATACCTTCAAATCTTATAAATTTTTCAAGACCATTTTTCTCGTCAGGCCAATCGAAACCGCTATATTTTTTAAATTTCCCGATTTCGGTGAATTTTTTTCTCTCGAACCAAAATAAATTTTGATTAACACATGATATCCATATGAAATTTTTAAATTATATTTGTTTTATTATTTTTATAATATTAAGTGGTATAAAATTTATAAATCATTTGGAATAAAAAAAGTTTATACCACACAAATGTTATAAAAAAGATAAAATTTACCCTTAAATTTTGTACTGTGTAGGTTTTCTTACAAAAATTACAGCATTTTTAGATAGTGATTTTTTACTGTTTTTCTCAAAAAACAACTTTGTCCTTGCGGGAGAGGAAGATATTCTTATTTTTTTCTAAAATTTTTCTTGGGAGATCTTGACCACCCAATGCAACTTTTGAGATTTGCAACTTTGCAAAGATCCTTTTGAGTCGATTGCACCAAAAAATATAATTGTATCAGCCGCAAAACGACAGTTGCTTCGTATATGAAAGTTGGAAGGCCAGTTTGTAAAGTTGTTTATGAATATGATTGTGACCAAACTCGACTATTTGCACTTTTACACATGAACTAATTTTTCAACACTGCTTCAATACGTAAAGTGTTATTTAATGTGGTTTATTTGTATTTTGCAAAAATCAAGTTAATAAAAAATCAAGCTTTTAAAAGAGAAAAAGGTGCTTTCGGCAAATGGCTCCAAAAAGGAAGTGTGTGGAGGACCTGTCGTAGGACAGGCTGTTGTACATATTATTTATAGTACTGCATGCAGAAAGAGGCCGAAAAAAATAATCCATCGATACTTATCAACAGCCTTGCTCTTTTTAACACAATTTTTTGACAAGTATAGCAAAATTTATGGTGTGGTGAATACATTATTGTTATGGATATGATTAATATTTGTAAAAGAAAAGCGGAATAATGTATATACTGGTGAGTGTTGTCGAATAATGAAACATTCAGTACAGATTTCTGATTGACACCATTTTTAGCAATTTTAATATATCTTCTACACCATTATATAAAATTGAAGTGCAAATATAATGTTACCACTTTACTCTAAAACTACTGGGCTGATTTTTATGAAAAAAGTACTAAAATATCATATTTGTGCCACAGCCTTATTTAGGAGTATATTTCTTTCGAAATTATAGTAATAAGTATATTAATAAAAGATTTAAGTTTTTTAAGAAATCATAGCTGATGCCACGCATTTCTTAGTCGTTTTTTTACGTGGTTTTGTTGCGAGAGTTTCAATAAACTGCAAATTACTGTCTTCTCTTTTCTCTTTATACTAAGGCCCCTATTATGTAAAATAACTCAACTTAAGTTGACTAGATTCAACTAAATTTTTTTCATATAACGTATTACATTTATTTTAGTTGAACCATGTAGTTTGCCTTAATCTTTTAAGAATTTTCAAACAACATAGTTCAACTGGAATGTATGTAATAAATTATGAGAAAAAAAATTAGTTGAATCTAGTCAACTTAAGTTGAGTTGTAATACATAATAGGGGCCTAAGCCATAGTATAATAATACAAGCAATAGCGACATTTCTAAATACAGTCAACGAATGTCAAACAAAATAAAATCAAAACGAGAGCGCGCTATGGCAGCTGATGCAAAATGGAGATATCAAAAATGTTTTGTATTAAAATGCTTTTTAGCTTCCTTTTGTTTGACATTCGCTGTCATATCATGTGCTCAGCTAGCACAGCGCAACAAAAAAAAAAACACATATGAGCCTTGATCAAGGCCATGGTAAGACTAGACAAGGTAGTGTTAGGGCGGAGAGTCAGAGACCGAAACTGTCAAAACGAAGTTGACAGCTCATACAAAATCTGCAACCAATGAGAACGCAATGAGAAAGCAAAAATAGGCAAAAATAGCAAAATGGCTGAGTTTGATAGTTATGGTCACTACGAAACATAGCACATTCAGCCCTAGCACTACCTTTTCTAGTTATACTATGAGCAAGGCGAAAAATGAGAAAAAAATAAAGACTTTTTTTTTTCTTTGAAATGTATTGTCTTGGGGAGATTGATAAAATAACGTCTGTGGTGAAGCCGCAGACAACAGTGGTCTGCTACTATTCTATAATAGGATACACACGTATGTTCGGGACCGCAAAGCTTGAGATCGGCAAGTGCTATTTCAATAACTATGTTTCTATTAAATAGCTATGACACCAAGTTGAGACATAGGCTATATGCATTTTTGAAACATTATTTTGATGTTTAATTAAAATTAAAAGAGCCATAATATATCTTTATTCTCTTCCCCTGCGAGAAAAAAAGCTCTCTTTGCATAATTTTTTTTTAAGCAACGTTAAGTTGGTGTACAATGCTCAATAGGCTGCGCGTTAAGCTAACACGTGTCGCTCCACTGAGTTTTAAAGGCGTTGGTTAAAGGGCGTGGTGTCTCCCTAACAACACAAATTTACGATACCGAATAGCTATGAAGTTATAGGTCGCACAGCCTCAGAATTCGACCACAACTGAAACGTGCCGTTTCTCTGACAAAATTTTATGGGAATTGCACATGGGGCGTGGCACCTCCCATTCAATTATATAGCTTTGGAATTATAGGTCGCACAGCCTTGGAATTTGGTATTCCACCACAATTGACATGTGCCGTTCCCCTCATAAAATTTTTTTGGAGTTGAATAAGGGGGCGCTGCACCCCTGTTACAACCCAAATTGCTATATCGAATAGCTTTTAAGTTATAGGACGCACAGCCTCGAAATTCGGTATTCGATCACAACTCAGACGTGCCGTTGCCCTGCTAACATTTTATGGGCTTTGGGAAAGGGGGCGTGACGCCTCCCATACAATCCAAATGAGCAGTTTCACTGGTAACATTTTTTGGGCGTGACACTATTTAAGCAGCCAAAGGACAAGAGTAACATTTTTTGGGCGTGACACTATTTAAGAAGCCAAAATTGTCGGTTTGACTTTTTTACCATAAGTAATACATCAATGAAACTCGGTACGAACCAGAGATCTGCAATTATTTTCGTTTTGGAGTCATTGGTTGACTAACACAAGAAAGAACATTAGTTGATTTAAGTCCAAGAAAACCTTCCACACATATCCACTCATATTCGTTCACGCACGGCACACATAGCAAGTGAGCGAACAAAGAATAACCCAGCAGAAAATTAGACCAACTTTTAAATAGTTCTGAACTAGCTCCAAAAAGGACCAGTATTGGTCCCTCTAAAATCCCTTTTTACATTGATCGAACTGACGCTTTTTACGTGTTTATGGCATAGGAAAAGACAATTGTGCCCAAAAAACTTCCTTTTTTCCTATATTTAAAGTAGGTCCATTATGAACATTTTCTTTCACTTTCTGTTAGTTTTACTTTCTGTAACATTTTCTGTTACTTTTTGCTAAAAGTCTAAAAGTAGATCTTTAAGTGGTTTCAAAGTATTCAAACGTTAGAGGCATTTATTTCTTATCTCTTGCATGTATTACGAAAAGAAGTGTATCACGTAAGAGATGATGCATTTTTTTTATTTTATGCAGCTATTTTTTTAAAATATAATGCAAAAACTTACCTTTGTTGAATGCTTTAAATTGATTTTCCTCAAACAGTTTGAAAATTAAAAAATTGCTACAACAGGTGTTCAGATATAATTTGTTTTTATTAGTAAACATTTTGAAAAGAACACAACATAAAATCAAAGCGAACTGTTCTACTCTGAAAGTTTTTTGTACTATTTCATAGCAAGTACATTTTAATAATTGGGCTTACATATATGACCACACCAAAATTGTATTAAAATTAAATACTGGCCAAATATTAAAATTCAGTTTTAAAAAAAAGGATTGAAAATTAGTGCTCAGTTTGTATTAATTTTTAATATCGTTGTAAAATTTTAACTGTATTAAAATGTAAAACAAAATATATTAAAAATTGTTGTAATCAATTGAGGAGTATTAAATTTAATACTTTTTGAATTAAAAATCTTTGTAATACTTTGCTTGTTTTAAATTTTATTCCAAGATTTCTAACCGCGTACAAATTGCGCTAGAAATGAACTAGTTGTTTTTTGTAATTTACTCCAAAATAGCTGCTGGGTAAGTTATTTGCTAATATGAACTAGTGCAGTGCTTAGTTCTCTCATTGAGCCAATATATACAATTTGCTATACCGTAATGACTCACAACACCAATAAGCACCAAGAGTTCAGTGGAATGACTTAAGTACTTAGAGTCATTTTTAGTTCAGCGCAAAAAAAAATTAATATAGGAAGAATGTAGCAACAAGAATTTAATATAGCAAAGTACAAATTTATTTGTAAACGCTGAGCAACAAGTGTTAAACAAACTGAATGAATAAAAATCCAAATTTTATTGTAAATGTTTCGACAACACGTGCTTTTAGCGAAAAAGAATAACTTTTTTGCAAAAAGCATAACATAAAATAACACTCAACTTTTTAATTTTCTCACTCGAAAAAGTGAAGAAAACAGCAAAAAGCATCAGCGAAGACATAACACAAAATAATACTCTACTCACTCATTATTATATCTAGGCAAGGTAGTGTTCGGGCTGAACGTGATCTCTTTTTTAGTGACCATATCTGTCAAACTAAGCCATTTTGCCTATTTTTGCTTCTTTATTGCATTCTCATTGGCCGCATTCAGCGCAGACAACAGTTGGCAACTGCTGTGTAAAAATTCGCTGAATGGTCGAATTTTGGGAGCGCTAACTAAAACTGATTAGGCAGTGGATGCCATTTAATCGAGCGAACAAATTCTATGCTACATAAACACAACTGTTTGGTTAACTGTCAGATGCTGCTACTGACGCTGTTAAATTAATTAACACAGAGAGAACGCAGCAAATTTAAGTGAGAAACCTTTGCAATTGAACTAAATTTACATAAAAATTAAATATAATTAAATTGAATCTAACAGAGAAAAACATCGTGAACTAAGGTAGCGCTACCATTACAGTTCACAACAGTTGTCTACGCTGAATGGTTGCAGATTTTGTATGAGTTGTCAGCTTCGTTTTGACATTTTCTGTCACTGGCTCTCCGCTCTAACACTATCTTGTCTAGTTTCACCATGCTCATACTTATTTTCCTCTCACAACATGAACAAGTGAGTCACATCAGATTATGAGTATTTTTTTTTGTGGGAATTAGTCAAAGTATTTTGCTGAGTTGGTATGAGTTCACATAGGCACCAATACTCATGGCTTATGACTTGAGTATTTTAATTGTCTGACTGAATATTCGGCTTCGATGTTCGGCATAATCGGCCGATTTTTTAACCTTTGGATTCGGTCGATGATTTCCATTTTGCCGAACATTCACATTCGGTCGGACACTACTAATTTCATGACGAGGGCAATTTGAGAAGTTAGTGAATTTTTTAATTTCCTGCGTAGTAACTTTAAATGCAACACTGATCCTGTCAACTTCCATCTGTTAATAGACTGCTGTAAAAATTTCAGCTCGCTGCGATGCTTAAGGCTTGATAACTCAAGCATAAGGTGAGGTGGCGCAGCGGAATGTAGAGTAGTGCGACGTTGCCTCGAGGATAAAAAAATTAACGAAATCGTAGTCCGCAGAAAATTTGTTATAAAGGCACTCGTTTTTTCCTAGTAGGCTTATTAACTTCTCCTCTTCAATAAAAGACTGCATCCTTCTTATATATTATTAAAATTTATAATTTTGCAAAGATAAACAAACTTTTTCGCTTGTCCCACAGCTGTCGAACTGTCAAAAATCGTAACGTGGCGTAGAAATCTATTTTCTACAGACTTCTACGCTGCGTCCCGCCACGTTAAGATTTCGAAAGCGACTTGTACACATTTATAATTAAACAGACTTATAACTTTGACACATTGGCATAGGTAATCTTGGTTATATTTTAAACTACAAAAGATAACCAAGACGGGGATGACACACTCAATATTTTTCTTAATTAATTTAAAAAAATAACGAAAAATATAGAAGCAATGGGTGAGCGAACAACATTATAATCGTAAAATTTCAGCGTGTGTGCTTGAGAGAGAGCACCGTAGCTATCAACGAAAGTGTAGAAAGAAGAATATCAAAAACAGCTGTTAAAACTCGTTTAGCTCCGATAAACGACTTTCGGAAATTAGTTTTGACTAAACGAATTCTAAACATAGTTTATCAGAAAATTAAACTAGAAAAGCGATTTAAACAAGTTTAAGTGTGCCAATGTATCACAGGTATAACTGCATGTTTATGTAAAACGAAACGAACGCTGAACGTGGTGCGAGACATGGTAAGCAATACATTTTTTCATATCAAAAAATATTGTTGCTCATTTCTTTCACGACGTTCAGTCTTCGTTTCGTTTTACATAAATATGCAATTAAACTTGACAGTTGACAACGTCGCGCTACGTTTCCTTACGCTTGGGTAATCAAGCCTTTAGTTTGTGTTTGGCAGCCATTGATAGCAGACGATCTTGTTCATTTTGGCGAAGTGGAAAAAAGTAGATTTCGTGTGCTCATCAATCACTATTTTTTGCGCAAAAACCATCAGACAAACCAAGGAGAGGCTTGACAAATGCTATGGGGACTCCGCACCATCGCTTGGAATAATTCACAAGTGCTTTACTGAATTCCGATGCGGCTGTACAAGCACAAGTGACGCCGAACATTCTTGGCGCCCAAATGAGGTTACCACACCAGAAATGGTCACTAAAATTCAAGATATCTATAGATCGCAGAGTTAAAGTGCGCAATATTGTTGATTGAGGCATCTCCAACAACCGGGTGTGGAACAGTTTGCGATATCATTTGGATATGAAAAAATTATCCGCAAGATGGGTGCCACGTTAGCTCACTCTTGATCATAAACGCGATCGTGTGACTGAATTAAAGGTGTATTTGGCGATGTTGAACAAAGATAAGAAGGATTTTTTCCGTCGATTTATAATAGTGAATGAAACTTGGATCCATCACTACACACCAGAGACAAAAGAACAGTCGAAGCAGTGGAGCAGTAGATAAACCCGGTATAATCTACATCGATTACCTTCCACCGAAAAGAACGATCGATTGCGAATACAATGCAGCCGAATTGGACCGTTTCAACGACACTTTGAAAAAGAAACGACACTATTTGGTGAGGAAAAAAGAGCTCTTCCATCCAGACAATGCGCGCGTTCACACATGCCCAGCTCCCACGGCAAAATTCCATGAATTCAAGTACAAATTGCTTCCTCATCCAGCATATTCTTCAGATTTGGCCCCCTCCGACTATTTTCTGTTTCCAAACCTGAAAAATGGCTCGGCGGCAGGACCGGATTATCCACTGCCTAGGGGCCCCGCATCGGCAAGGGGCCTCGCGAATCGAGAAAAAATTTAAATGTTTTAAATGTGAAAATGTAATTCAAAGATTTGTATCCCCAATGACAATAATATTGCTCTATTTTTTTAACCGCCCTCAAAAAGGGGGAGCTTCCCAAGCTCGTTGGTTTCTCCTTTTTTTAATTTTTTTATTTTAATGTATTCATATTAGAGTGGAACGAAATGTATGGAAGCATAAAATCTTCATTGGCTTCATATATTCCTGAAAACTCTTTGTCAAAACAAATTTTTCTGCATCCTTGGTTTTTTTCTGCGACATAACTTTTGACTTTCCCGAGGGTTTTTGTAATTCATTGTCATATTTTTTTTCACTGAATTTTTTTTTTAATCTGAAATTGACAAATTTTCTTTCCAATTTTTTGATGCAATCCTCTTAACTTAGTCATAATTAACAACTTTTCATGAATTCCCTATGATACCATGTACGCGCTAGAAGTTATACGGATTCAAAGTTTACGGAATTCGGTTATTCGCAAAATCGCCATTCTTCTATGTCGGACATAAAATATGATTGAAACAAAATTGTAAATCAGATAATTATCTTTAAAAAAGTCTCACATAGTGTTAACGTGAAACCAACAGTGCAAAGTAGAAATTTTTTACTATAACATATGTTATTTATATGATTACCGTACTAATTTAAGATATATACATTTATTAGACGATGTGTTTGGTGAGCGGTAAATGTTCAAAGTGAGAAAATAAACAAATATTAAAATTCTACTTATAATCAAAGTTAAAAATCATAGTAAGAAATTTCTACTTTGCACATTTAGACAAAAATAGTCTCATAGCGTAAAAACTGTGGGTCTTACGTGAAAACTGTTGATGGCATTTTTTAAGGGAATTATCTGATCTTCAATTTATGCAAATTTTATGTCCGACATAGAGGAGCGGATATATTACCGATTTCGGTGAACCCAAATATCTTCTAACGCGTACATGGTATCATAGGAAACTCATGACAGGTTGTTAATTATGACTTAATTGAGAGGCTTGAATCAAAAAAATTGGAACGTTAATTTTTCGATTTCAGATTAAAAAAAAATTCAGTGAAAAAAAATATGGCAGTGAAATACAAAAAAGCTCGGGCAAAGTCAAAAGTTATGTCGCAGAAAAAAAAGTAAGGATGCAGAAAAATTTGTTTTGACAAGGAGTATTTAAAAATATATGAAGCCGGTGAGGTTCCACTATAATGTACATCGATAACTCCTAACGCCTTTGTCCGATTGCCGTACTTTTTTGTCAACAGAAGGAGGGAGACCTTGAACACAGAGGTGTCCATCTTAAAGTGGGTGTTAAAGGACCGTGGCAATATTAGAAACATAAAAATTCCCTACAGTGGTAGGCACAATTTTGAAAAATTACTGTCAAGAAAGTGGGCGTTATTAGAGAAAAAGGCGTAGAAAACACAATATTAAAAAATATTGTATATCGAATAATATTGACACTACGGTAGTAAAATTCTTATAAAACAAGAAGCATAAAGTGGGCGGAATTCGGAAAAAGGTGTGTCGCTTTTAGAAAAATACTGTATCTAAGTTAATATTGACATTAGGGTACTGAAATTCAGTGCAAGAGTACCGAAATTTAAATGGTTTTTATCCGATTTCAACAAATTTCAAATATATGATTTAAATTTTAGTATAATTGAATAGCGGTAGAAAAAATGTATTTAAAGGCGTTAGAAAATGGTAAACGGGCCCCAAAAATTACATTGCCTAGGGCCCCGACAAGGTTAATCCGACCCTGCCCGGCGGAAAGAGATTCACTACAAGAGTGGAGCTCATCACAGAAACAGAGGCCTATTTTGACTATTTTGAGAAATGAAGCGTTTTTTGCCGTAAAAATCATTCCTTGCTTCATTTCTCACGGAATTATCAAACGGCCTTCGAAGTACTCATTGCAGATCTCTGGTACGAACTTACTATTTAAACTTCGTCTATTTATTGCTTCCACTTGCGCGAGAATAAAAAGAGAAAATAGAAATAATTGTGTGCGAAGAAAATTGTTTTTGCATTGTAAATATGTACATACATGTGAGAGAGATTGATTGGCATTTATTTTCAATTAAACATGATAACTCTTTCAAATTTTGAACGATATTTCCGTAATTATTTCTTTTGTGACAGCAACGCGCCAGGTTTCATCCAGGAAATTTTTGTGACGTATCTCACAAAAAAGTTCCCCCTCTCCCAGTTTTTCATTTCATTACTAATGTTAGACCCTCTCCGTTGATGTAATGTGTGATATATTATATGGACGACCCCTTAAGTGTCGTTTTTACTATTTGTATTTCGTATTCTTACGGAAATACTCAAGTTCAAAAATCATCTACTAAATTCTTTTGAGTAATACTGTAATTGCTAACATTTAAGAGTAAAAACCAGCAACTTTTTTAGCATATTCGCTAAATTGATGAACAATTCAAAGGATATCCGAGTCCAAAAAGTATACCAAAGATAATATAAATAAAAAAATGTAATGGAAAATAGTAAAAAAAGTCGAAAACTACTTTCAATTACAGTTTTACGAAAAGTAGACCCAGTACTAGAAAAATAATGCTAGTAAACATTAGTAAACATAAATAACAAAAAGGGATGAATAAGGAAGGTTAAGGAAAAATCAAAAGAAAACGAAAGGAAGTTGAAATGGGAGTAAAAATTCCCTGAACTCAGCAGCTAACTTTAAAATTTAAGATATTCTTTTTAAGCACTCTTCGTCCATGAATTTCGAAATATATTTTCTAATAAAAATATATAATGTTTTATTAACCTTTCACTTATCTTAATAAAATCAAAAAACAAATATTGGATTCCTTAACAAAAATTATATCTGCGATATTTACGGATAAATAATTTCCTCTTTACCTTATATACTAAGAGTAGATTTGAAAACTCCATTCTCTCGCTACGAAATACAGTCAAACGTTTAGTTATAATAGAATTTTTGGCAAATATTCTAAAAAAATCTAATACGTCTATGAAGAAGCTTGATAAGTATGATGTGTTTGTGTATGGGTGTTTAAGAAATTATAATTAGTGTTGGAATTCTTACAACGTAGGAAGTTTAATGATGGATTTTATTGAGGTAATACCTTAAACTTGGCATGCTCTTTCCTTTGATTAGATTGCTGGCAGGTTCTCGAGAAATCATTGAAACAGAACGTGATAACTTTTTCTCTCCGGTATCCAAACTACGATGACATTCCTTGTAAGAAAATAAATTAAGTCGGTTAGCTTAGAGATATCATAGATCATAGAGAAGATATAGTTTAACCCATTTATAAAAACAAGCAAGCAAGCAAGCAGATTTGCAAACTAAAACAAAGAGGTACACAAATGCGAATAGGTAGTACAAAATGTGGTAAAAAATTTGACAAAGTCAGCGTCTTTTATAACTAAGTACTAGAGTTTGTAGATAACAAAAACCAAACTTTAACTTTATATTCTTTGTATATCCTTTAAAATTTATAGAACAAAAAATATATTACTAAAGAAGCAACCATAAATTCGAATGAAACAAATATCCACTGGTTTGTTTTGCTTTAAATCCAGTAATCACAAGAGCGATCCATGAAAAATATGGAAAAATCTATTTTGGTGGTGAATTTTGAACTTATTTAGTTTTGGAAGGGTATTTTGTTGCTGTACCTTATTTAACGTTATGTTCCTTACGATATCTTAAACATATGCGGTTAATTTTTTTGATGATTTCTTTGAAATGTAAACTTAAATTTGAAGTGAAAACGATGAGGATTTTTTCCCCAAATGTCCACTAAAACAAGCCAAGCTAACCATCTAAGGCGGTTATTGCCCGAAAAACCACATAACATCCATAACCATAGTTTAAAGTTATACATTTTAATATAGTATATGTCCAATTAATTTTTGCAGTTCATTCATTTTTCAAATCCTACGAAGCGTACATTCGATCAGCGTAGATCAAAAGAGTCGCTTACATTTAAAGTAGGTTAGGTTAGGTTAAAGTGGCTGCCTCAAATTGAGACGCACTTAGGCCAATAAGGCCCATTGTGGTACCACAGGGGTTGATCTCCCTTCTCTATTCAAACCAGCTTGAGCTGTTCACAAAGCTTAGGATTCGGTATATCGATATTTCCGAGAGTTCTTCGAGGTCTCTGAAAAACCAGTTGTTTAGGTGAAGAAAACGTTTTTGAGCCAGCGCTGGGCAGGTGCAGAGAAGGTGTTCTGTAGATTCCACCTCCTCCTCATCTCTACAGCTTCTGCAGAAGTCGTTGTGGGGTATGTTTAATCTGTGAGCGTGCCTGCCAATAAGGTAGTGCCCTGTCAGGATCCCTATCATGGTGCCAATGTGATCTCTACTAAGAGATATGAGTTCTTTTGAACGCTTCAGATTGAGTTTGGGCCAGATTTGCCGAGTTATATTACAAGTGTTACCTGCTGACCATCTTTTGTACATTTAAAGTAATTAACGGTTTATTTTTCTACCATGAAATAATTATAGCTATGTTTATATTTTAAAAAAATTCGATTGGAAATCAATTCACGTAAATAAAAATACTTTTCTGGTGGATTTTCATCTGAACAGGGGAGCAAATTTGGGATGGGTTATGGTGCATAGAAGTTATAAAGATATATATGTGGGTGGCTCTGCATTTAATTGGACTTTGTGGAACGTGGAAGAAGTGCAAGAATATTTCTAGAATTTGTTTTTAGTTCTCAAAATGATCTTACTGCATGTTGCAGTGGACTCTTGCCATTAGTATTCGAATCGATTCCTACTTTTTCCAAATTTTTCTCGGACTTTGAAAACATTTTCGTCTCGACGAAAGCTCTTAGATCGGCCATTTTGACGCGTTTCTTCTTCTCGCTGCCACGGCGTTCAGATGTGGGACTAGACTCTTCTGTATATCGAAAAAAAAGACATTGCAATCAAAAACAGATTATTGCGATTTTAAACGCAAATTCTTACCCACAATACAGGCTGTAGCTGGCTGGTCTGGAATCTCAATGCAATCCTTGGCCATGGAACTGCCACTGGGACTGTCACGACTGTTGCTTCCGGGTCCCTGATAGAGCGAAATCTCGATTTGTGGTATGGGAAGTGAATTTGAGCGTTTTCGTGGCTGCTGCAACGGTATTGCAGATTCCTCCCCAATCTCACTCAATCTGTGTGATTGCGTGTTCAATTAGATTAGGTATTAAAAAATTATCTTCTCGTATTCACTAGCTTACCTGTTGTACAAATACTGCAAGCTCCAGAAGATTCCCTCCTCCTGCCAGTGCGAAATAAACAAGCAGCGTAAGACCGCTACATCCAAGAACGTTGCTGCTGAGACGTCCGCCTTGAAGCCATCCGATCTTTCCGAAGCTTCCGAGTCTCTTTCAGTCGAAGCGCTACGCTTGGCACCTTTCTGAGAAGCACCTCGCATTAACTCCTGCTGGTCAAATTCGAATTTTGTTGATGGCTTATCCTTGTCTCGTGAGTGCATAGATTGTCGGCTACCACGCCTACTTTGTGACTGCTGCAGTAAGCTGGCATCTGCCTGCAATAAAAGACCATTTTAAATAATGTTGCCCAGATGTTGCTTGCTGCCTTACGGTAAAAAAGGACGAGTCCATTAAATAGGGTGCTGAGGGCAAACGAAAGATGACTACGCGTTCTTCTTCAACGCTTGATGCTTCCTCAGGTATGGTTTCAGGGAAGGCAAAATCCTTGGGCGATGACACCCAAGAGCCCTAGAAACAGTAAAAAATAAAGTGGATGAAGTAAGCCCTTTACTTTTTGATTATAACAAAAATATACATATCGTTTATTTGCTCGAATAATGTCATAACTCAAAAAACAAGTTTTTTGGGTTAATGATGCAGAATTGTTCTTAATATCATGCTTCATATTGTGTTAATATTTCATGTTATTATTTTGAATATTCTCCGAGTGAGAAGAGAAAATGCCTCTATCTCTTTATACAAGTTTCATAAACTCTTCATTGAAAACTTTAAATGCGTTTTATGCGAAATGACTTTTTTAAATTTTGACGTTATTCGAACAAATGAGCGATATGTGTTGTAATGCGCCTGATGTGTGTTATTATAACAGAGGATGTTAATGCTTGGTGGTTTCCGGGCAACATTTTTCTGTACGCGAAAAAAAGTGGCTGGATATTTTTGTTCTAGGCATTTCGAAAATTGAGCTGATAGTGCTCTCAAAACTCTCAGATGATTTGAGCAAAAACTTTGGCAAAATTCTTTGCAAATTTCTATAAAAAGATCTCATGTTGACCGAGCCGTAAATGTAAATATTCTAGAATTTAAAAAATATAGAGTTCACATGACCTCCTCAAACTAATGCAAACTGTCGTTTTAGAAAGAAATGTGTTTCTCATCGTGTTTGCAGTCTAAATGTTCATATTCCAGAGGTTTCACGTGAGTTTTAACCCTTTATAAGGCAGTGGTGATATTTTATCACCAAAATTTTCAATGCATTTATTTGAAACGTAACACTAATGTTGGTGGAAAAAATATTCCCTCTGCCTTATAAAGGGTTAAGCACGAACCACACGTGTATTTGCAAAAGTACTTGTTCACGTGTACACGTACGCTTATTCAAAAAAGTTAAAAATTTTTAATAAGTGTCAATATTTGGAAATTTTAAATTTTTCAAAAAATTTAAAATGTTTAAATAAATAGGTCTGTTTGCAAATCCGTTCGTGTATCCAAATAATCTGCAAGTGAGAAAAAAAAAATTAGAGAGTCAGATTTTTTCTTCATTCCAGTGTTTAGCCTTTTCTCAACTTAT
Source organism: Dichetophora obliterata (assembly GCA_963920525.1). Lineage (NCBI taxonomy): Eukaryota > Metazoa > Arthropoda > Insecta > Diptera > Sciomyzidae > Dichetophora > Dichetophora obliterata. Next base: position 237,745,795 of record OY986435.1, on the reverse strand, counting down.
ATTATACCCTGTCACATTATTTAATTGGATAAATTCGTATTTATCTAGACATACTCAAAAGGTTTTATATAAGAATTCTCTTTCAAAAAGTATTTCGGTCACTTCTGGCGTTCCTCAGGGCAGAAATCCTCTATGTGTTTTACGTTGACTCCTGCCGCGAAGGCTTAATTCAACGGTGCTCCAAAGCTTGGGACCAATAAGAAGCGTCGGCCAACGCCCCTTCGGAATTCAAAAGATCCACAGAAAGGTTTCCCTAATTTCATACCACACACCAACAATAAACTGTCAGATTGACTCGATTCATGACCGTGACACATTCAGCCACTTTAATTTATACATGACTGGTCATTTAAAATAACCCTGGGTCATCTCGGTATCAATACCAGTAATATAACCCTTAATTTTTGGCCGCAACCTCGTTATCATGATCAAATGATGCACTTTGATATGAAAAACTAGGAAGCGAGCATACAAGGCCTGTCACTAATGTCATCAGGTTCCTCAATCATTTGTGGACACAACTCAGACTATTTAGGCTTCCCCGTCGCCTGTTCTCAAATTCCTAAGGTAACAGTATATTGATCCGGTAGTTGCTTACCTTCCTAACATTTACTGTTTGAAATAACGAGAGTTTAATCTACCATTATTCTCTTAGTAATTTAAGGGAGTAACCAACCCGAGTTCAACTTAAGTGTAACTCACACCGACCTTCCTGGTTTAACCACTGCCAGAGCGTATAAAACCCCGAAGGACCATGCCCAACGACAGTCAATACCTGGGCTCAAGGTTCCACCAGACAAGGCTCTTCAACATCCCGTCCTACAGACAAAAAGTTCTTAGAACAATTATACTTGACTGTGACACCATCAGCCACTAGAATTGTACATGACTAGGTTAAAAATAACCATTGGTTTCCCAGTAAAATACCGAGAGAACCACAATCCTACTTACGCAACTTTGTTAACTTAATTAAGGCTTAATTAAAAGCCTCTTTCGGAAAACTAGGAAGCGTGAGCCGTAATATACCGATTGGCTTATACTCGGTCGAAAGATTCTATGCTTCTTACATAAAACCTTCATTCTAAAACAAGGTCTGCAGAACAACGATAGGTCAGGTCTCCTCATCTTTGATGGATGCTTTCTCCAAGATTCCCCATGCTTTCTCCAAGATTTGGCGACAAAAACCAAAGCTCAAGGTAAACCTTTTTATTGTACAGAAATCAGCTGAACATTCAAGAGCCGTGCCTCAAGAATAAACTCATTCCGAAGTCCTCCTAATAAAAAACCATCACCTCTTTTTCCTGGTTTTGGACAAGCAAATATTCCTAAGGGCATTTGGTGGGTTTGTTCCTCAGGGCAGTCATCTTCGACCGGTTTTGTTGTTACTATTCATTAATGTTCTTCCTTCGGTAATAAAACACTGTAACGTCTTAATGTACTCTGACGACGTGAAACTTTTTCTTTGTTACAAATCACCCGAAGAACGACATCTTTTACAATCTGATCTAAATAGACTTGTGTACTGGTGTAGCTTAAATATATTAAATCTCAACTTAAAAAAAATGTAAATATAAATAACACTAACTTAGAAAAAGTTTACAGTTTTCTCGATCTTGGTGTTATTATGGATTCAAAATTTCGCTTCATTCTCCACTTTAATATGATGATCAATAAAGCAAGAGGATTCTTCGGTTTCATTAAAAGTTGGGCTAAGGAATTCAGTGATCCCTTTACTTCTAAAGTATTTTATACCTCTCTCGCAAGGCCAATTCTTGAATATGCATCAGTTATATGGAACCCACAATATAATGTCTACATAGACGCCATAGAATCCGTTTAAAAACAGTTTTTATTTTTTGCATTACGTCAAAGTCGTTGGAGTCCCAATATTATGCTTCCATCGTATGAAATACGCCTTAAAATTACTTTAATACCTTCCCTAAGAGCCAGAAGAATGATGCTTAATGTCATGTTTCTGTATAAATTACTTCGTGGCGAGATTAATTCGGAATATCTCATCTCAGCTCTAAATTTTAACATTCCAAGGAGAGGAACTAGACATTTTCTGTTTTTCAAGTTAAGTCAGTGCAGTTCTAATTACGCTCTTCATGAATCTTTACGATGTATGTGCACTGATTTCAATGATAACTTCAACATGATTAATTTTTCTGATTCGGTAGACGTCTTAAAACGGAAAATTATATTACATTTTAATAATTAAATCAATTTAACTTCATCCTATTATACCTAACGCATTTTTATAACAGTTTAATATCGGTAATTGAGATTGTTCTGTTTCTCCTTTTTGTCTCAATATTATGTTTTATAAAGTAAGCACCATCAAATATGAATCGTTTTTCAAAGCTTGTTTTTAATTATTGAATATTTTAATTTTAATTTTAAATCGAATTGTGATTTACGTGGCTTCCTGATTTGGAACTAGGCTGAACTCACACTATTACCTAGATTGGTGTGCCAGAGTATATCTCTTTTCCACACAATCTTATGCCTGCGTTGGCCCAAATGCATATCCAACTATTGGTACTTTGATTTGGCGGATATGAGATTTATCTCATTTCCACGTAGGTCCTTGGGCTGGACAATGGCCGCAAACCAGTTTAAATGAGTATAGTGTTTTGGATTGTCTTTGAACAAACCTTTGTCAGGATTGTTTTTCGAGTACCTTAAATTGATAATCACTATCAGTAATGTCGATGTTGCTTATTTATGTAGAATTAAATATGCTTAAATACGCGTTTTATGTATATTAAATTTTTAAATTCCGCTGAAAAGCCAATTAATGTGCTTATTGGCTAATTGCCAATAGGGGGTATGTTTTCCCCCTATCCTCCTCCCGGCTTTTCCGGGAAGGATCTAGAATGTAAATCGTGCATGCATACAGGTCGGGTATACATATCTTTGGAAGATTCCATATCTTCGGGCGAATAAAAAAAAAAAATAAAGAGTAGTTTATTACAAAAATATCTACAAACCAGATGTAGCCAAAGACTAGAAATTTGTGGGAAAACTCTTTTAAATACTATTGTTTTGGTATGCTGGTACATATTTTTCTGTCATCACTAGTGTCCAACCGAATATTCGGTTTCGGTTTCGGCCAGTTTAAGCCCTGTTTATCAGTTTCAGAAACTTTTGGTAAAAATTTCTTGAAACAATCATTTAATTCAAATATATAAGTTTGGTTTCATAAAAATATTTACAACGCATTTTACAAAACAAATATTAATAATTCGTCTATAATTTGATTTATCGTGTTAACAAAAAACATTTTGGTTAATTTTAGGCGTTCGATACTATATTTTCGATTGTACCATCTCTATTGCAAATAATATTAAAATTTTATAGGTACTGAAGTCAAAAATTGATAATTAAACTTCCGAACGAATTCTGTGTGTGTGGAATAAAGGAAAAGAAAACGAAATATTTCTATTTTTATAATACTAAACCTTTAAAAAAACGAAAATATTTGTTTTGTAGTTATGAAAAAAGGTGCATTGTAAGTGCATACTATATTGAGTGTGTACGGAAGATATAAAGTATGCAATACTTTTGTAATAAAAAATAAAACAAAAAATTATCTCATTTATTATTATAGTAAATTTCAATTTATTATAATAAGCTTCAATATTCAAATAATACTATTTTTATATTGAAATTTTTTTCTTATGTGTATGAAGGAACTTTTGTTTTATTTTAATAAAAAAAAATTATTTGTAAAAACTTAAATTTTGACATTAAGAACCAATTTCGGTTTCGGTTTCGGCCGAATATTATAAAATGGCCGAATATTCGGTTTCGGCCAAAATTCCGTTTTCGGTCGGACACTAGTCATAAAGTTTGCGTGCAAGAAAAATACTTGGGTTGCCTAAAAAATAGTGTTACACTCTAACAAAATTCACGAGAATTAACTACAATAATTGCTGGCAACTGATTGCCTACATTTATTGTCGTTAAATCCCATAGAGCAAAATTATAAATATTTACCGTTAAAAATGCGTGAATATTCTCACCTACAATTATTTCTTTCGCTCTCTTGTAAAAACTCTCTTCTCAAATTATTTCTTCCAATCTTGTCTGCGCTTATAAAAAAAAAGCTAGAAATGCGTGAAGTCTCTCAAGTAAGTTTTGAACATGGCAACAACAACAACTCTGTATTGAGTCAATAGCTCAGCAAAAGGCGCTACTCTTTCCTACATCAGTAGGCTTGAGTAATTACCAATCTACTGTTTAAGTTGTATTTAATTTGGCACTTGTTCGAATAAACTCTTTGAAATCATATGACGTTAAGGGAAGGTTCTCCTGGATTTTTTTGAAAAAATCGATTTTTTTTACATAAAATGAAAGTTACATATATGTAGAATGTTTGTGCCAAGGGATATTTCAATACGACGCGTATTTCTCGAGCTAGAGCGTGTCAAACGTACCCATGTCACGCGCGCGTACCAACTTTCTAAAAACTTTAAACGCGTTTTTCTCGGAACCATGTTTTCTAATCTAACGGACAGCACAGGGCTTGTTCTATTGATCCGATTTCCTTCATTCAAAGAATGTTTGAAAGTATATACTTTTTTGTACGCCTGGAACCTAACATTGGCATAAAAAATTGTTTATTTATAATTTTTAAACGAGATCTAAGTAAAAAAAAAGCAAAAAATTTCAATTTTTTTTTAAAAGTCCATAAAATTGGTTTTTTTTACCAAACTTAATTGAAGTTAGGTTCCAGGCATATGAAATGTTATCAATTTTAATAAATTTTATACATTTCTCATTTCAGTTCACTACCTGAGGCCCCACACTGTCCGCGGGAGGTCGATGTTTTGCGCGCAGAGGTCGACGAGATCCGCCATTTTCAAGCCGCCATTTTTCAAATATCTTTTTTTTTTTACTCGTCAATAAACCACGAATCAAAGTTCAAAAGCATAAGTTCGTATGTCTTTTCATTTTCCCACAAACCATTCTCAAATTTTGCTTGTTTTTCGGCCAAATCCAAAAAAATCCAGGAGAACCCTCCCTTAAAGCAGAGGTGTTTATATAAGGGCAAGCGTAAAATACCGCTGCTGGAGCGGTTTTAGGACTATCTGAGCGAGAACACGCTGAAATAGTCTGAAAATTAGAGAAAATATACATATTTTAAGACTCTCTGACCGAAAACACGCAGAAATAGAGTTACAAGTAGATAATATATATATTTTAGGGCTCTCTGAGCGAAAGCACGCTAAAATAGCGTAAAAAGTAGAGATATATACACATTTTAAGACTCTCTGAGCGAAAACACGATTAAATAGCGTGAATAGTAGAGTAGATATACATATTTTGAAAAAAGACGCTGATTTTCAGACAAATTTGAAAGAAGTCGCTGCATAGCGTGTTTTTTTTACAAAACCGCCAATAAATGTCGTGAAATTTCACAGAGATTTTCAATCAGTTTTTAGAGTGTACCTGATTGTAAAACTATTGCATATGTTTTTATTTTCATCTCGCAACACGAATTTTTATCGTTATAAAACAAAACAATGTGCTTGACTATAGATTTTCATCAACTTACGTCTTCCTCCTGTCGCGTATTTTCCGAGTTGGTTATGCTCTGTGGTGACTCAGCCTTGGGAGACATAAAGTTATCGGCGTGGAATGACGGTTTTCCTAAAGTTTTAAAGAAATCAGTAAGGAATTGACAATATTTGTTGACTACTTATACTTGTTATAACATCTGTGGAGCCTTTTGGGGACGGTGCGCAGAGTAGATTGCGTGCCTTGGGCTTTACGGGTGCAGTAAAGCAGGGGGCACCCGGCGCTCGATTGTCCCACATGCCTTGCCATAGCTTAATACCATTTTCCAGTCGAAAATTTTGGAAGTCCGACTCTTTTAGATGATGAATAATCGGCGCAAATAGATAGACAAAAAGCTGCCATTGCAAAGAGAGACAATTAAAAGTATGTTTAGCTTAAATGTGTTAAGAGTAAAATATATGCTACCGTGATTGTTGGTACCGAAAACAGATACTGATCTATAGACTTATCCTTCGAATCTTTGTCCTTATCACCTAAATGCTCTTCGGCATCCTCATCGTCGGCGCACTCTTCAGCTGCGTAGAGTAGAATCCATTGCATTGTATAGAGTAACTTGGTTTCCACAGCGCCAATAGCCTGCATGTCCTTTACTCTATTGTGCAGCAAAGCTGCAACGCAGTGCATCACGTGTGGCAGGGCAGCTTGTAGTAGGCGCCATCTAGGTATGGCACCCAAAGCTTTGGTGAGTGGTGGCGATAATCCAAATTGAATGTTCTGAACGAGCACCTTTTCGAAAGACTATTGACACAGGTACATGACGAAAAATACACTTTGTTAATCTTAACTGTTAATTAGTGTAGCTCTCTGCATTTCGAGAATATGTATATAAATCTTTATAATAAATTCAATGTTTGATTTTGTTGGTGTCAATGTGCGAAACTCCGCGGCAAGACAAGAAATTAGGTCAACAAATATTTTGCATTTATTTTATAGCAAGAGAGTGAAACCAAAAATGTCGACACATCAGCCTAATTTTTAAGAGAATGATTTTGAAATTTTGACCATTTAACGTTTAAATTTTGAAAATCACATTTCAGTTTCACACCCATTTTATTTCACATAAACTCAAACAATTATTATTAACAGATAATGTTTTACATATACATAGATAATCTCACTTTAAGCCTTCATAACTTTTTTTCTTCAAATAAGTTTGATCAGGTTTACTTTTATTAAATGTTGATTATCTTTCGAGATACATATTTTTTAGCTTTTGGTTGAATTTAAGTTACAAGGGTTCAAAGCAAGATTATCGATACATACATATAGTTATTGTATACCTTGCATGCTTCCTTGGACTCCTGTTTAAACGTTGCCAATAAAAAAATAAAAAATTATTATAAAATTTTAGATAATAAATATTATTGAAGGCTTGGCTCCTACAAAGTTGAAAGAACAATCTTAATTTGTAAATGAAAAAGGACATTAAGTTGCTGTACCTAGAATTCTATGCAATTCACATACAAGAAAAGCAAATAAATACTAACATAAAACACACTTGCATTCCAAAATAAAATAAAATAATTTTGGAAATAATTAGAAAAAATACAAAAAAAAAAAAACTGATAACGGTTTTCGGATTAACAGCTGGATAAGTTTTAACTATTAATTGGGAAGGTTCCTCTACCCTACTGATGATATTTTGGAAAGATTGTAGCTGATATCGCTGCTATCGAAGAAAAATGATAAAAGAGACTAAGTTACAACAAGTATTCTGAGAAATCTACTACAGCAGCTATGCGGGTACGAGTTGGGGGATGGGTTTAACCACACTGAAAAAACTTGTGCATGTAAAATTACCAAAGAATCAAATTTATGGTAATAAAAACATGCGTACTTTTTCTTAGAACTTTTGAAAATTTAACTTTAAAGTTTATCTTAAAAACTTGTATAAATTAAAATTTTTTATTCAAAAATTTTAATACAAAAAACAATTTTTGTCAGTAATTTATTTTTATTTTTTTTATTTTATCTTTTCAAAGAACAAAGGCAGTAATTGTTCCCTAAGCTTTGTTTTCCTAAGCCTAGTTGTACACGTTAAATAAGTTATTTGTTGAATTAAGAAGCTTAGATTCAAAAATGGTCAAGTCCACAAAAGTTTTTACTGTTTTGAGAAAAACACGAAAAAAATTATACGTAAGAACGGTGCATTGTATTTTATAAAAAAATATAGTGTTCATTGTGTTAGGATTGTAAATTGGCAATTAAAAATTGTAACCAAATTCTAAAGTAATTTACGGAATTATGGTAAAAAAATTGTCGGACTTAGACAGTTGTGAAACTCTTTATTGTGCCATTAAAAAGACACCGGCAAATATACTGTGAACAAACGAAATTTTTAAACAATATGTGCTCCGACAAAAGACAGGACAATGTACCTAAACAAAAACTTTTCTACTACAAGCCATGACATAAAAATCTTTATAAAAAAATGTTTACTCTAAGGTTGCAAACAGAGTGAACGCTGGTTCCGACTGGCAGGCAGACAGGCCTGTTGTTGCCTTCTTGAAAACTTACTTGATCTAAAGCTCACAATCTTAATTCATGTAATTATTCAATAGATCATAAAAACTAATTAGGCACAGAAGTAACCTACAAGAAACGAGATAGAAATAAAGCCAAGCTGACTTTTATTAAGCTTGTTCACACAATTTGCCTGCGCCAATCTGCCTGCCTGCCTGAATCGGCGTTCACTATTTCCGCAACCTAAGGTAGACAAGGAAAAGATCTTTGCTTCAACAGTCGAAAAGTTAAGTCCTCATTGAAGCCTTCTCTATGGTTTATTTCTCGGCATCCCGAAACATGGAAGTAATTACTAGTAATAGTACTACATTCAAGCATTTTATTTTTGTGAAGGTCACTTGCCTGCGTGAGGTTAGGTTAGGATAGGTTGAGGGAGGGTATACATGTAATTCGAAATTGTTTGTCCCAACATTATTTTTGCTTTAAAAATAGTTTATCATCTGAAGAATATGCTGGGAAAACTTTAAATCCTAATTCGAACTCTAAGTGCCTCAAATCGAGCATGTAAGCAAGGAACTAAAACCGGCTTGGAGCGTAGAGCGAAGTTGAACGGCATCCGGCGAAAACATTAACCTGCGTTTTCTCCACTTTAAATTTTTGCGTTTTTTTCTTGCTTACAATCACAAAAATAATTTGTTGGCGTTAGGTTATAGTAAATACATTTTAAGTGGGGTACTCATAAAGTGTTTGTTTCAATTAAAACTCTGTTTATTTAACTGTAATTAAATAAGCATAATCAACTTTCGGCTGACGTAAATGCTTATTTTATTATTGTAACTTCATGCCTAAATAACAATTCGGTTAACATTCAATATGTATGCTTAAGTTGCAAGAACTGAATGGAATTTGTCATTTCAACTTACTTCCCGTCTAAGCAATCTCAATTTATCCAAAACAACTGACCAGTACAATTACAGGAGTAGTTGAAATATCCGCATTGTTAATTCTGTCAATAGAATTTTTCTTGCGTTACCACCGAATTGCAACGATGTTTCAATATTCAGTTGCACCGCCACCAAAGTCAATTGCAAGAGATGAATAGTCAATAAAAATAACTTACATGTGGTCACCTTAACCACAACCGTCGCTTTTTTCCAGGGTTCAGAAATTTTCACTCATGTAACAGAAATCTCCAACATAAATGTCAATAAACACTATTTGAAGCACACAACACACAATTTTATTTTCATTTCATTTTTGTGTGTAACGTAGTTATCGTGTTGTTGATCATCCAACATGAATTCTTCGTTTTAATATTTGCTTGTGCGTCACAAACTCAAACAATGATCGATCTCAACAATTCTCTGTGTTTCAGTCTTACACTTATGTTTGCGTCAAAATGTTCATGTTGGAGAATTCAGGCCTTTGTCAAAACCAAAACAAAGACAATTTTTCCAACATGAATAAGTGGTGTTTGCAAAATTGTCTTTGTTTGTGTCGGTCATTAAGATCGATCACTACCGTCGTGTGGCGTAAAAAAACAAATGCTGTTCTGGTTGCTGTGCAGCGAATTGAACTGGTTTTTGGCCAAGTGTAGCAAATTTCGGCGTCAATTAGAAAATATTTTAAAATATTAAAATAATAACCTAATAATATGTTTTTTCAAGAGTTTTAAAAGTCATTTATCAGTGTTAAGGGGTCGCTGATTTCGAATCTAAAGACAGAATTTTAAAATTCAAGATGGTGGATAGGGTTGCCGCCTTAATTTTTTGTAGTTTTATGAATTCGGGGCTGGCAAAAAAAAAATGGTACACCAAAAATGGGTCGCTGAATCCGAATCCGTTGTCAGAATTTCCAAATTATAAAATTTTAAAATAATAGGGCTGCCACCTAATATTATATCTTTTCAAGAGTTTTACACGTCAATTATCAGTATTAAGGGGTCGCGGATTTCGAATCTAAAGTCAGAATTTTAAAATTCAAGATGGTGGATAGGGTTGCCACCTTAATTTTTTGTAGTTTTATGAATTCGGGGCTGGCAAAAAAAAATGGTATACCAAAAATGGGTCGCTGAATCCGAATCCGTTGTCAGAATTTCCAAATTATAAAATTGTAAAATAATAGGGTTGCCACCTAATATTATGTCTTATCAAGAGTTTTAAACGTCATTTATCAGTGTTAAGGGGTCGCTGATTTCGAATTTCGAAAATTTTATAATTTGAAAATTCTGACAACGGATTCGGATTGAGGGACCCATTTTTGGTATACCATTTTTTTTTGCCAGCCCCGAATTCATTAAACTACAAAAAATTAAGGTGGCAACCCTATCCACCATCTTGAATTTTAAAATTCTGACTTTACATTCGAAATCAGCGACCCCTTAACACTGATAAATGACGTTTAAAACTCTTGAAAAAACATATTATTAGGTTATTATTTTAATATTTTAAAATATTTTCTAATTGACGCCGAAATTTGCTACACTTGGCCAAAAACCAGTTCAATACGCTGCACAGCAACCAGAACAGCATTTGTTTTTTTACGCCACACGACGGTAGTGATCGATCTTAATGACCGACACAAACAAAGACAATTTTGCAAACACCACTTATTCATGTTGGAAAAATTGTCTTTGTTTTGGTTTTGACAAAGGCCTGAAATCTCCAACATGAACATTTTGACGCAAACATAAGTGTAAAACTGAAACACAGAGAATTGTTGAGATCGATCATTGTTTGAGTTTGTGACGCACAAGCAAATATTAAAACGAAGAATTCATGTTGGATGATCAACAACACGATAACTACGTTACACACAAAAATGAAATGAAAATAAAATTGTGTGTTGTGTGCTTCAAGCAAATGTTTGTGAGTGAAGGTGTGTGAATATTCTGAACCCTGCTTTTTTCACGCTCGCTGTGTTGCTCGTTCCTCTTTTGTTCAGTATTCGGTTGATTTCTAGTGTGTGTTCTCGGTGCAAGTTGTTGAAGTGTTTTTAGGTAAAGGAATTAATTAAAAAATATATTTTATCTAATATATAATATATATAACTTGTGCAGACTGTATTTATTAAATTAATTTCTTCTTAAATAACTGCAAATGTACAATAAAAAACAACAACAAAACAATCCTTGTTTTCGTCGTTTGATTTTTACACTCGCTATGTTGCTCGTCGCGCCTTTGTTTATGGTTCGGTCGGTATTCTCGCTGCAAGTGGTTGGTTAAGTGTCCAAAGTGAAGTGGTTCAATTTTTAATAAATAAAACTTGTGCAGTTGAAATAAATCTAATTTATTTCTTCTTAAAAATATGCAAATTTGCAAAATTAGCATCAACAAAGCATGTTTATTTTCATCGTTTATTTTTCACACTCGTAAGTCGAAACGATGGGAAGACTCGGTTCATATAACTGACATCTGGTGAGCACGATAAACAGTTCGTTGTGCACAACCGAATGGCTCAAAAGCTTGTCTGCAGTTCCGTTCTCGCAACGGAATGACGCAATTAGCTCAATTGGGAAATTGGCGATTGTGGCAATTGCATTTAGAAAATTGCCGACAATCGACAAAGTTAGTAGGGCAATTTTTCGGTTGCGGCAATGGGTTTAGTTCTGTGAGTGTACAAACAAATTGCATTCTCTTCAGTATTAAATTCTCTTTGATGTAAACCAACATGTTTGTAAAAAAGGGTTGGCGGGGGGTAAATACAATTTTTTCCCTGTACACTTTTAGTTTAAAACTGCCTTTAATTTTTGTTCATCATTTCTTCCAGGTTTTTTTAGTTCACATAGAAGATAAACTTATTATAATAAGAGAAAATGTGGGTGTTTTGATTTCAGGCACGAATAACGAGCTCCATCTTGTTTGAAACTGGAAAAATTGAAGACCGCGGCGCTTCGGCAAATACTCCATAAGTCCGTCATTTTGTAAAATTTTTACATGAAACAATTTGTGTATCATCTTCGATGCCACCTTTAAAATATACTCACAATACCACGATGATTGCTTGTTTTTTTTCCTTTAAAAAAATAATGACGAAAAATACCTCAGTTTTTACCGTTTACATGTATATCCTCCCTTAAGGCGGCACTAGGTCTTGTGACAATTTGGACAAATGATGAATTCGTTGTGATAGCACATTGATTTACTCCCTCCACAACTCCTGAGGACTGCCGTAAGACAAGCTGGTATTGTCAATAAATAAGCATAGACGATTAAAGTCTACCTACTCAAGGTCACTATGATTATCGATATAGGGGTTATCTGCAGTAAGATTCAGTCTTTTACGAGTCATAAGCATAAGAGAGAGAGAGGGGGAACGCGGGGCGAACCTTCAAACTAGGGTTAATTTGAGCGACTGGCCAATTTCAATGAAACAACCAAAGAACATTTATTTATTTATTTATTTACTTGATTGCTAAACCTTAACAGGTTTTATAGCAAATTTAAAATTATAAAATAAGGTATTTAACACAGTTCAAAAATAAAAAGTATGATTTTGATTGAAATCATGTATTATTAACAAACTAAAAAGTTTTAATAAATTGCTTAAAGTATATAATTTTATTAAAGTATAAAAAAAAAAAACAAAAAAAAAGTTAAGTCAAAATCGATAATATCAGACAGCAAAGCAGGGTTGCGTTTTCAAGACAAACAAGGTCAAGTTAGCAACAATTTTTGTATCCGGCGGAGTCGTGTGACAAACAAGGTCTCATACCCAATAAAACACCACTCCAATAGGTAAATATATAATATATATCGTTCTGTCTTCCTGAAACCGGTGAGGTCCAGGCTTACAGGGTGGTTACTCGACAAACTAGGTCAACTTCACCAAACCAATTTTCATAAAATAAAGAAAACCAGTTGCGAACGCAGGCACCAAGACAAACTCCACTCATATTAATATATTACAAATTGATCTAACATAGTGTTTCAAGAGGTAAAAAGACACCAAGACACCACGGTACCGTCGACAAGTGTAGTTACAATCATCATGAAGATATGAGGCAACTGAAGATCCCAGGTTTAGGTCCATTCAGATTATTTAGATGTTTATTGACCAAAATTTTCCATTTTACGCTTAGGTCCATTTATCCACTTAGATTGTTATATTAATGTGTTTACAAATCACCAGATGCATCAGATATATGTTTGAAAGAACTTTACATAATCAACGACGGTACTGCAGGTAATCTATAATTTTATGTTTGATTGAGTCAAGGATTCACTTAAGGATATAACATCAGATACAAAATTAAAATCACCGCAAGCGCTTCTAAGAGATTCATTTTGCAAATAATTAGTTCTACAAAAGTTCATGTGGAGTAACTCAAAAGATCTTCTAGGACGAAGAGGAATATTAAAATATACTTTACTCAATAAATATGGTCTGTTGACATATCCATGTAAAAGTTTTGTAATCCAACAAGCATTTATCATAATTCTCCGATTTTTTAAAGAAGGAAGATTTAAGAGTTGCTACCGATATTCATAAGATGGTATGTGAAAATCAGTATTACAATAAAGATAGCTTAAGCAAAACAAAAGAAATTGTTTCTGAAGCGTATTCTAAGATAGGCCGCACTAGGGAAGTGAATAAGGTTTTCGTTATGAATGGATCATTAAACTCTTTTGCCCAACGTTTAATAAATCCTTAAGTACTATTTGCTCTATTTATTATTTTATTTACATGAATATTAAAGCGTAGTTTAGGATCCATTGTAACTCCAAGATCATTGAAACTATCTAAGGACTCCAATGGATAACCACAAATTTTGAAGGTACATTTAATTGGTGGTTTGCGCGAGAAAGACATATGCTTGCATTTCTTCATGTTGAGGTTCATACGGTTCGTTTTGCACCAGTTATGAAGATGATCAATGTCGGCTTGCAAAAATACAGCGTCATTATCATTTTTAAAAGAAAGGAAGAGCTTGACGTCGTCAGCAAACATTAAGATGCTAGAATGCATTATGACAGATGGCAAATCGTTTATAAAAAGTAGAATCAGAAGGGGCCCAAGATGACTTCCTTGAGGTACTCCTGAAGTAATAGGAAACTCATGTGATTTCTTGAGCTTAAAAATAACAGACTGTGTTCTATTGCTTAAGTAAGATTCAATCCACTTTACCAACGGTATAGGAAATCCAACAAGATGTAATTTTAAGATCAATAGTTTGTGATTTACAACGTCAAAAGATTTGCTTAAATCCGTGTAAATAACATCAGTCTGCATGCCTTTTCCAAAGTTTTCTATAGTTTTTTATGTAAATTCGAGAAGGTTAGTAACAGTGGATTTTCCAGAAAGGAATCCATGTTTCCAAAGCAGACCTTAAAGATTTAACGCTATGCGTTAGTCGTGATGTAACAATTGCCTCTAAAAGTTTAGGCAAAGCGCTTAATTTTGCGATGCCACGGTAGTTATCAATTAAAGACCTATTTCCGGACTTATGCAGCGGAATGATAAATTAATGCTTCCAGGCTGCAGGAAAATAGCAGGATTTTAATGATAAAGTAAATGAAGTAAACATAAGAAAATTTATTCCCAATTCTGATGACCGCAAACGAAATTTTGGATATTAGTTTACAAATATGCACCTGGAATGCACCTGGAAGGTGCCTCTATCCAACTGACTGATATCTTAGAAAGATAAATAGCTCTACTACAGCGGCCATTGGGAGAAGACCGAGTTTGGATGCGAATTTGTAGTTTGCAAGATACTACGACATCACGTCCTGCGGTTCACACCTGTGAACGAACGGATTGCCTAATCACAGCATCAAGGCTAAATTCTAAAATAAACGTCTAGAAGACAAGGAAGATTAGACCAAAGAAATTTTTTTCACAACGTCAAAATAACGCTTGTTGACTTCAACGCTAAGGTGGGCAAGGAAAATGTATTTGGTCTAACAGTCGCAAAGTTCAGCCTCCATGACAACACCTCCGATAACGGAATGAGGCTGATTGACTACGCCGAAACATGGTTGTAAGTAGCACTAGACTAAAGTATCTCAATATTTACCTGGCCACTTGAATGTCCCCTGATCAAAAAACCATAAACGAAATTGTTCTCGTTTTGATCGACAGAAGGCACTCTTTCAGTGTATTGGATTTACGCACGATCCATTGTGCAAACATTGACTCGGATCACTAACTTGTCGCAGCCAAGATCACGTGCGCAGCTAAGAATGCACGAAACCCTACACAGAGAAAGCTAGACGTCGACAAGCTGCAATCAAAACAGTTAGAAGAAGCTTTCATCAATTGACTCTCAATCCTGCTTCAAAGCACTCATTCAATCGATGATATATGCGCGCAGTGGATATGATTGACACATGAAGATATGAATGACTACAATCGCACTTGTCGAAACCAGTGGTACGACCAAGAGTGTTGCTACTCCACAGCAGAAAAAGAGACCGCGCCTACAAAGCCACCCTGCTTTGGGTTGTAACGAGCGCTGCGAAGGAGTGATACCAATAGAAAAGGAGGGAAGAGAGTCACATTTTTAGGCAGAAAAAAATGAGGCAAAAAGCGCGCGCATGAGAAGATTGAAATGTGTGTCGACAGGAATAAGGCCGAAATTTTCTCGAAAAGATAGAACGCCTTGCCAATGGTTTTAAAAGCGGCGCCTCTTCCTGCAGGGATGAAAACGGGAATCTACTGATCTACCCGATCTCCACGCGGGTTGTTTCGATTTGCAGCCTTAAAATGTCCCAATTTCTTGAAAACCAATTTTATTTTGTAATATTTTCACTATTTTTTAAAAATACTTCCTACGTTTTTATTTCTTCATGACTAAATTTGTACAGATTTTTTTGTACGCCATTAATTAATTTCACCGAATCGCATACTTTTCAAGCAACCGAACAGTGCGTGAAATAAAGAAAAAGGGAGCGAATAAAACAATAACATAATTCTTTGTGGATATTGTTAATTTTGCTTTGCTCATTTTCACCCACGATGTTCGTTAAGTTCAACATATCGCATCCTTTTTTAGCAATCAAACATAGCATGAACGAAAGAAAACAAAACGAAAAAAACAATAAGTGCATTATGTAAAATACATTATAAAATACAAGTTTTGAATTTTCAGATATTAATATGGGTTAGTAAAAATATAAGTTTAATTTGTTTCTATATTCATTTATTTGAGTTCCGTGTCACTGACTTGTGTTTAAAATATAAAATTTCTTTTTTAAAGTAACATACAACTCGAAAAAAATCGATTTTCAGTAAACGTATTTAAAGTTTTTTTTTTTGTTATTCTAAGTGTACTGGACGATTGAGTCTCTGTCCCGATTTTTTTGCTTATGTCCCGTTTTTTTTTGTAAAATCCCGATTTTTAAAAAAAACCTGGCAGCCCTGCAGATATCTAAAATACACTTACGTATACAGTCAATACAAGATGTGTTGAACTCTCAACATGCAGAACAACTAGGCTTTTTTGGTCGACTCTAGACCAAAAGCGGTCAAAAGCCCAACTATCGTTAGGAAGACTAAAAGTATCCACGCTAGTGGTCTTTACAACAGGGTACTGCTTAATAGACAGACATGCCTCCAGACTGGGAGTCATCGTAAATGACTTCTGCAGAAACTACAGGGACAAGGAGGAGGAAGAAACAATCTCCCACCTTCTATGCTCCTTTCCCGCGCTTGTCAGAAGAGCCATAAATATCTGGGGGCTTTCTTCTTTTCCGAGCTTGAAAACCTGTCAGGGAAAAGCGTCAAACGTCTTGTAAGCTTTACCAAAAGCTCAATGTGGTTCTACTCGGACTGAAGGCCAAGTGTGCAGCAGTATCACAATGAACCTTATTGTTCCAAGTGAGCAGTGGTACGTGCGGTATGTTTTAAGCTCGTACAGAGGCTGCCGCCTCAGCCTAACCTAACCTATGGAGGGAACACTGCTCTTAGCTTCTAAATGGCGACGCTAACATTAATCCCGCCAAAAGAGACTATATCCTGGAAACCCCAATTATGGATGACAGCGTCGAGGTTTCGCTGCCCGACTATGATAACGTTCTGACAGCTATAGTTTGGCTAAAATATAATAAACTGCGGGAGCTAATGGCTTACCTGCTCAGCTGTTTAATAACAGAAGCGAACCTTTATTTCAATGCATTCATGAACTTCTAAGCAGAATATGGTCGGAAGAATGCATTTCGAACCATTGGAATCTCAGTGTGCTCTGCCCATTCCAGAAGAAAGGCGATTCCTCCATTTGTGCCAATTACCGTGGGATAAACATTCCTAGTAACGCATATAAGGTCCTGTCGAGCATTTAAACGAACTGATCGGACCTTATTAGTGTGGCTTCAGACCTGGAAATTCTACCATGTCTGAATTTGGTATTCCTGCAAAACTAATTTGTCTTTGCAGGATGACACTGAGCAACGCCAACAGGGCAGTTAAAATCGGGAAGGACATTTCTTACAATTTGTTACCAAACGAGGTTTCAGACACTTTTTCAACCTAATGATGGAAAAGACCATCCGAATTGCTGATCCCTAGACGTAGTGGTATAATATTCGGCATAATATTCTACAAGAGTATTATGCTGCTTGCGTATGCTTATGACATCGATATCACTGGCCATAATATGCGCGAATTCAGTGCAGCATTTTCCAGATTAGAAAGAGTGTCAAGTCGAATGGGTCTGGCAGTGAATGCAGATAAGATGAAATACTTGGTGTCAACAAACAAACAGTCCCAGCGTCTTGAAACCAATGTTACATTTGACAACACCTTCTTCGAGGTTGTGAAAGACCTTTTCTATCTGGCATCCAGCATTTACTCAACCAACGATAGCAGTATTGAGAACACACGAGGGATAACTCTTCCAACAGATAGTGGCTCAGCAGGCAATTGAGAATTGCATTTTAGATGAAAAGACTTTAGAAACCTTCGAGAGAAAGATCCTTCATGAAATCTACGGACCAATCTGCTTCAATGATGACCTGTGACGGATGACGGTGGAATGATAAACTGTACGCCGACATTGACATGGTCAAGCGCATTAAAATCGAGCAGCTTCGCTTGCTAGGTACACAGTGGCGGTCGTCGCAGAAGAGGATGACTACATCTTTGTTGGAAAGACCAAGTAAGGGACAACCTGACGAAGTTTGGAGTCTCCAACGGGCGCTAGCAAGCGAGAGACAAAAATGGTTGGCACACATTTTTAGATGAGGCCAGGATCAACATACGGTTGTAGCATCAACTAAGTGAGTAAGCACAAGAGTTGCAATATTGACTCCTTCTGTTGCTAATCCATGCAACTTCTAAATTCTTAAGGCATGCCTTACCTATTAATACGAATATTAGGATAAAGACATCTTTCCTCTCCATAAGCTTTTTAGTTTGCTTCTTATTAAATCTAGGCCACAGCTGCCTAGTTATTACATAGGTAATAATGTGATTCCACCTTAAATTATCCAAGTGTGTATTATTCAAAAGACATTGTTAGTTAAAGAGACTTTTTAAATATGCTTAATCAATAAGTAAAAAATTATGATGAGAGATTACTTATTACAAAATAATAAAAAAATAAAGAAAATTCTTAATGGTGACTGGAAATGAGGGATTTGATGATCTATTCTTTCTTTTGATTCTTTCTTTTCTTAAAATGAAGGATGAAGCTATTGAGACCTTTTTTTCAAAATTAAAGGCTTTATTTTGCGCAAAATATGGGAAAAGCAGAAACAATAGAAAACTAAAGGGTCATATTAATACCTTGGGTACAAGTACTAACAAGCTAATCTTAGTATTTTGCTAAAAAAATATTCTATCGTTAATTGAAAAAAAGGCGTTAAACATTATACATTTAAGAAAATCATAACTATTTCATATACATTCAAAGAAAACGAGTACATTTAACAGAATCGCTCTATAATATTGCTACAAGAAAATTTTATGAACGAAACTTACATGGTGTCCCGGTGCGTGTTGACAAAACTACATCAAATTGACACATAATTGATTTATTAAGTAAACATTTGCGTTGAGACGTTAACGGTTTTGTACAAAGTTGTGTTCGAAAGCATATTGATAAAAAATATTTAGAATATATATAAAAATAAAAACATAGACAAACGTAACAATCTTAATGCTGATAACTAAATAGTGATAAGTAAGTATTGTATATGTATATATATATATTGTGTAAAAATATTTAAATACTATTTAGTTGATAGTTTTATAGGAATTTTATTTAAAAAGTCTATTCTGTAGTTAATGTAACTTTATAAAAATTTTATTTTCAATCTGTTTAAGCAACAAAGGTCTAACTGTTGTTGTATGTCTTTAAAAATATTGACAAAATCAAGTTTTTTATTTTACCAATTTTCCAAAACTGGTATCGGTTTAAGTTCAAGTAATATGCTTTACTAAAATGTTGTTTAATTTTCATTTGTATCCACACATAACAAATAGTAAACATTGAAAATATTGTCTGTGGTGTGGTTGTTTAATTTTGCCAATCTCATTAGGGGTTTAAGCAAATCGTAGCCTTATTTACAGCATTAGCACACATGTTTCTAAAGCATTTAATATGTACATTACGAATAATAAGAGTATTGTTTTAAAATTAAGCTGAATGTGTTGTTGTTCAGTTAATATAGTTTGTAAAAGTTCGAAAGCAGTTGTTTTCATTTTGCAAGATCTTATTCGTTTTAAGGACAACCGCAATATTAAGGTTTTTGAAACTTACCATGCAACTGGCCTCATGTAGTTTACCTAGCCTCGGTCGTATAAATGGTGCTATTTGTCGCCAGAGAAATGTTTGGACGGAGACTGGCAGCCCCAGATCCTGCATGCCATCGTCTTGATCAATATCGAATTCATAGGCATTGCTATGATTGTTGTTGTTCGCTGTTGTAGTTACCATTTTTTTTTACTTTATTTTAATTGTTATTGGAGCTTTTTAACATCGTATTGACCTGTGTGAAGAAAAAGTAAAATAATGCAAAAGTTACCGAGTTTGAAAAAATATTGACATTTTTTAGAACCTGGATAAAAAAAAACATTTTTTCAACACTCATATTCTGGGAGCTGGATTCAAGTAGATCTTAAATCTAAAAGGATATCGAAATCGGTGAAACTGTCATCCAGCGGTTTCGATTTAAAAAAAATAGTTTTTCGCCAAAAATCAATGGTTTTTTCGCCGTAACTTTTTATCAGTATAAAATGACTACCTAAAAAATGGGTGCAAATGAAAGGTATCTGGGACACCAGAGTTTTAAATAGGAAGATTTTTAGATTCAAGAAATTTTTTAGTGCAACAGTGTTCAGAATTTTGTTGGTGAGGTAGGAAACGCATTTATGCTGCGATGAACCGCCGTATGATATGGAGCATCTAACAGTTTGACGTTCGAGTTTGCGCACCAACCAAATATTGGGAGCGCGTAATCGATTTTAGCAAGCATAAGAGATCTTGTGACATTAAGTAAAGTATTAATGTGTATTAAAGAATGCTGAGAACATAAGTATATTATTATATTTTATCTATTTATGAGGCTTTTTCTAAGGCTAGAACAATTTTGCCTGAAAGTAAATTTTTTATCAAAAATTATGCCAAGAATCTTTAAGCTATTAACACTATCAATAACAATATTGTTGAAGTTAAGATTATTGAAATTACAATCGCGTTTTTTACAAATGTGCAAAGTTTTACATTTATCGATAGAGAGATTTGTACCCGACCATAATCCCCATTTTTTTATATCTAGTAGAATTTTTAAAAAAGTATATTTTACAATAGTATTATCTTTAATTTTAGTAAATATAATGACATCATATGCATAAATGGATAAAATAATATTTTTGTGTTTTAATACTATCTTGTTAATCTCCTCAAAGGCAATTATGAATAGCACGATGGACAGGGGAGATCCCTGCGGTACACCGTTGCACATTGGGAGAGAATCAGACAGAACATTATTGATTTTGACCTGCAGTCTGCGCCCGATCATGAAGGCCCTTATAATATTAAAGACCTTCGGACCCATGCCAACCCGCTCGAATGCTCTCTCGAAGTCAGTTACCAAGACCGTAACATGATTTTTGGTCGAGAGAGCATCCGCCACGAAATGCTGGAGATGCAACAATGCGTCCATCGTACCATGTTTGCTTTTAAATGCCACTTGTGTATTGCTTATACAATTATTTTTAGTAATGAACCACATTATTCTCTTGGCCAACATTTTTTCAAAAACTTTGGAGAAGCACGAAAGAAGCGATATTGGTCTGTAACCATTTATATCGTAGTTTGATTTATTCGGTTTGGGGATAGGTAAAACTATTGCTGTGCGCCAAGTGTGGGGGTATACGCCTTGTTCAAACATACTGTTATACAAATCTAGACGTTTCTTTTTAGCAGGAATTGGCAGATTTTTTAGCATACGGTATGATATACGGTCTTTACCCGGGGATTTACCCTTGCTATACTGAAGAGCTACTTCTAGTTCCATTAGAGTGAAATTAGCCCCTAAGTTGTTGTGTAAAGAATTTATACTGTCATTTTGGTAAGGCCTATTTAATGTTTCGTACTTATTGGAGATATATTCTTAAGGAAAATTAGAATCATTCAAATAGTTAGACCAATTGTAAGCAAAAGCTTCAGCTATTGCATCTGAAGAAGTTATCAAAGATTGATTTAGCTTGATAGATTTAATGGGTGTATGTGGGATCCCAGTGAGAGATTTTATGTCAGCCCATATTTTTTTTGGTGATGAAAGGGGCGAAATTTTTGATGTAAACACTTCGAGGTTTTTGCGTTTAGCTGCTATAATTGATTTTCTAAAATAAGCATTTGCTTTTTTATAGGCTATTAAATTAATCAATGATCTACAGCGCTTATAGACTTGCTTATAGAATAGCGTTGTTTTTCTATACGAAGATCATTTAATTCGTGATTCCACCAATAGGTGTAAGCTCTACGAATACTAGGTTTTGTTTGGGGCATGGCAATGTTGGCCGCTGATCTGATAGCCTTAGTAATTTTGGCAGCCTCATGATGAACATTTATAAAAGGCCAGTTGTTAAACTAATTGTTACAAGACATTTGAAATAGTGACCAGTGTGCACGATCAGTAAGATATTTTGGAATTAACTTCGCTCTCTCAAAATTAAGGTTGGTTGTGATGTGTGTTATGATCGGAAAATGATCACTTCCGTAAAGATTGTCAATAGTTTTCCATCGACACCTAAGGCTAAGTTGTGTAGAAACGAGAGTTAAATCAATATGAGTAATAGTGTTGTGGGACGAGAAATGAGTAGGGGAACCTTTATTAAGTACCATCAGATTCTCCGATAATATAATATTTTCAATTTTAGTGCCTCTGTTATTTACTGATTGAGAGCCCCAAAGAGGACTCCAAGCGTTAAAGTCACCAATTAGAATATGTTGCGATTGTATTTTGTTTAAAGAGGAGGTTATGTCTTATTCGCAGAAGTCTTGGTTAGGTGGGATATACATATTTATAATTGTGAATTTTCAATTTAAATCGAGTTGTAGCGCGAGCGATTGAACTGTTGAGTTAATGTTAATAAGTTTATGTGGGATGTGTCTCTTAATTAAGATACTGATTCCTTGCTTAGAAGTCTGATTACAGGGTAGGTTCAAAAAGTAACCAATGTAGGGCTTAGGTGTGATAATATTCGTAGTTTGGAATGGAATGTGGGTTTCCTGAATACATATAACATCTGGATTTTTATCTTTGATTAGTAATGAAAGCTGAGCGTAGTTATTAAAGAAGCCTTTCATATTCCATTGGGCTATACTAATGCTCATATGTGCTCATCATGTGAAAGTTGCAGATTCGTATAATTTAGTATCATTACACGTCTCTAAATTGTTGTGTTGAGTTTGGAATTCGGCTTCCGTTACAACATGTGTACAACCAGTTACCATGCCGTCATTTTGAGTTTGTGGAATTGTTGTTTTATTATGATTGATTTGTATTGTGTTTTTAGTTGTTGTTGTTGTTGTAGGTGTTGTTGTTGTTGATTTAGTTGTTGAAGGTTTTATTGTTACTAATTTAGTATTTTTTGCGTTATTGTTATATATTAAGGACTGAGAAGTAGAAGAACTCTCAGTGGAGTCAAGAAAAGGGTTTATTGTAGATGAATTGAACTTGTCAGAAATGTTGTTGTTTTTGTTTTGGTAAGTGTTTTTTTTAAATGACGAAGAGGCAGCTACTGCTGCGAAAGATGAAGAAGAGGGGAGAAGAGGGAGAGGGGAACGTGTACTGGAGCGATAGATGGTTTTTGCTTCTGTCATTGTGCATTTTTTCTTTGATTTTATTTTAAGAATCTCTCTTTGCTGTTGATAAACCGAGCATTCTCTTGAAGAAGCAGCATGCCCTTCGTCACAGTTAGCGCACTTTGTCCGAGTGCAGGCTATAGGAGAGTGAGGGGGGAGATTACAGTTTACACAACTAGGGTCATTCTTACAATATTTAATTGTGTGGCCAAGACGTTGACAAGATTTACATCTCATAGGGTTTGGAATATACTCACGGATTTTAACAGTGTGCCATGAAATATCAATTTTTTTGGGAATATTATATAAATCAAACGTCAATAAAACCACTCCACTAGGTTTAGTTTTACCTTCAATATTTTTCGTAAATTTATAAACAGATGTTACATTCTGAGATTTTAATTCTTTTAAAAAAGTTCGAACATAAGCTTCTGGCGAAGCAAAAAACTCGTTTCATTTCTATGGTGCATTTCGACAAACTATCGAACACCAATGAATATTGAAATAAATAAAAAAGCAACTAGAACAGAAGGCAACCCTTGATACAGTTGATGGCGGTGATCTATAAATAGCCTACTGCTTTGAAATGTCACATGATTAGCAGCCATACAATTCAAAAGAATGAATTCCAAGATCTGCGCACTCATATACTAGTTCAAACAGTGATATGATCACAGCTTAATCACTCAAAGACTACTGAGGAGGAATATGTAGCGATTTCCGAATGTCTAGTCAGCTAAGTGATTGACTCTATACAGAGTTGTTGTTGTTTTTGACTTCTTTAAAAACTTACTTGATCTAAAGCTCACAATTTTAGTTCAAATAATTATTTCTGTTTTATATTTTTTAGGGCAAAAATATAAAGCAAAACTTGCCCGATATTTTTTTGAGCAGAAATAAAAAGCTGAATTTGCCCAATTTAGTTTTGAGCACAAAATAGCTGGTATGTTTTGATTTTTATTTTTTAAGGCAAAAATAAAAAGCTTTGGCTCAAAGAATAAAAAGCAGAAATAATTATTATTTATTGCTCAAAATTTTAATAGTGAAAATTTTAAAAATCAATAGGAAATCAAGTTCTACAATGTGATATGATTCTAATGATTTCCTCAAAACGGCGCACAGTGGCCCCAAATGGACTTTTGCGTCTCAAAAATCTGTAACTTTTTTGTCTCTTGGTATAATTAAGCCAAACTTGGAATATATTATCTATGATATTCAATAAATCGTTGGAATTATTTCATTTTTCAAAATCCATGTTGTTTTTTAGTACTAAAATTTTATTTAAAGTTATGAAATATACAATTATGGCTTTACTTGCACGTTTCAAAATTCTCTAACTTTCGTGTCTCTTGCAATAATAAAGCCATATTTAAAATATATTCTCTATGATATCCAATAAATCATTAAAACTTATTTTTTAAATCCATTTTAGTTTTTAGTACCAACATTTTGTTTCAAATTTAAAAAAATACGATTTTGGCTTTAAAAATCTGTACCTTTTTTGTTCTTGAAATATTTAAGCCCAATTCGGAATGTATTTTCTATGATATTCAATAAATCACTTGAACTACTTTTTTTCAAAATAAATTTTAGTTTTTAGTATTAATTTTTTTCAAGTTCAAAAAATACGATTTTGCGTTTCAAAATTGTGTAACTTTTTTGTCTCTTGCAATAATGAAGCCAACTTTAAATATATTTTCTATGATATTCAATAAATCATTTAAATTACTTTTTTCAAAATACATTTTCGTTTTTAGCACCAACATTTTGTTTTAAATTTAAGAAAATACGATTGTAGCTTTTAAAAATCTGTAGCTTTTTTCTTTCTTGAAATATTTAAGCCCAATTTGGAATGTATTTTTTTGATATTCAATAAATCACTCAAACTACTTTTTAAAAAAATCCATTTTAGTTTTAAGTACTAATTTTTTTTCGTGTTCAAAAAATACGATTTTGCGTTTCAAAAATTGTTTAACTTTTTTGTCTCTTGGAATAATGAAGCCAAATTTGAAATATATCTTCTATGATATTCAATAAATCATTCAAACTCCTAATTTTCAAAATCCATTGTTTTGATTATTACAAGCTTGCTAAGAATATTTTTACAAACTGATAGAAATTTTTATAATTTTTGAAATTTAAAAATAAAGTCTAAAAACTAAAATTTAAATTTAAAGTGAAGTATTTTGTTGTATGTGGTAAAAATGGGGCACCACATGCGTGAGATTATGGGGCAGACTCCATATTCCACATATATGACTCATGATCACGGAAAACAACACAATAACACAAAAATCGTATTTTTTTGGAGAATTCTGATATAAACCAGAAAAGATATGTTACAGAATAATATTATGAAGTACAAAGGCATGGGATCCATAAAGAAGTTAAAGAAATAGTTGAATTGTGCAAAGTTAGCACAAAGACCCCAAAAACACAAGTTCATAATATGTGATGAGTTAGAAAGGGCAGCAAGGTCCCCTTTTGCATTCCTACGCCACTGGTTTCTTCTAGACAAACATGTATTTGAGAAACATGCAGATTTTAACGGAATTATCAGTTGCGACTACATCAACTGAGTTTAATAGAAGAAAAAAAAAATGTAAAATTTATGGTATAATTTTTTGCCATGCATCTACGTTTTAAAAATTCAAATTTCTCAAAAAGGGCAAAATTGGAGCAATTTATTTTTTTTTTGTCTAGGTACCAATATACTAAGGAACCAAATGCAATATGAAAAAAAAACAGCGCAAGACAGCGCAACTATTTCAACCTTAATCAAAGATGAAAAAAAAAATAAAATAAAAAAAAACAGGTTGATATAATATATTAAATTTATTAAAATTTTTTTGTTTTCTTTTATATTATTTAAAAAAGCTTAAACTTTAAGCTTTCCAACGGTATATAACACTTGTATGATCAATTTTAAAAGAGTTGAAAAAAAAATTTGATTGAAAACGTTATTCACTTCGTTGCTTATAAAGGACTGTGTCTTGAGAACACTTTAGCAAGCTATATAACTGAATCGTGCCAATTTTTTTGTAAAATTTTTGTTGTAGTACAAAATTTTACCTTTTCTTAGATTATTTTCATAATGATACAGGCTGCAAGAGTAATTTTAAAACAATCATTTATGAGACGCAAACGTCCATTTGGGCCCATTGTGCGGCGGTACGACAATTTTTTCACAATGCTTTATTAGTTTACAAATATACAAATAATTATTATTTATTTTAGTCTCTGGTTTTTTTCTGATTTTCTTAGCTCCCGCCCGATTGAGGCCAAAAAACCAAAATTGCTAAAACGGGACGTCGCACAGTGGACCGTTCCATGCAAGTTAGATGGAAGAAATTATTTTATGATTTTAAGCGATAGGGATTGCAAAACCAAGAAAAAAATGTTTGGGAATTGGGGTCTATTCTGACCCCCTGGGGAGTTATGGGCTAATTTTGTGTTTCCCGTAGGTTGTTTCACTAAAAATGCTCTTGCAACGAAAGTTTTTAAAGTTAAGCTTTATGCAAAGACGTTTTAGAAACATAATCTCATTACCTTTCCAACGATATGCAACATTAGCATAGGCTTGTGTCACAAAAAGAATTATTTGGTTTTTAAACTAGCAAATTTTTGCAAAAAAATACATAATTTAAAAGTTTAAAGTGAATTTTGAGGGAAGGGCTTGACAGAGGATGGAAGGAATCACGGGGTGATTAAAAAAAAAGTATATTTGCATTCAAACTTACTTGCACTACAGTTAATTAATAAAGAATTGTATGGTAGCTATATTAATGCAGAGCAAAATACAAAAACTACAAAAACTATAAGCGATTAGAGCCGAAAATTCCTTGAATGGGAAGTTTGCCACAAATTGGCAAACCTAAAAATGTTGAAAATATTAAGTAAATATAATAAACTTTAAGTAATTGTCAAAAGTAAATACATGGACATACAAGAATTAATCAAATTCTACCTGGAATATGGAAAAAATTACCGTTTTTGTCAATTCGAGCGTATCCTCAAACAAAATTCCATTGATAATAGATGAAATAATTTTTATTGTACAAATAAATTTATAAGCATACATCGGCGTTGACAAAAAGTGATCTACCGTTTAATTGAAGTTCTTCGTTTAGGAGTTATGTATGTCATTAAAAAAATAAAATAGAAAGTCGTTAAGTAGGGAAGCGAAAAGGCTAATTTCCCATACAAATTTTTGTTACTTTGGTACCACTCGGTCTATCTGTGAGGTCAATTTACAAGTAAGGAATATATAGCCCCTCAATAGCCTACATCCCAAATTTGAAATCATTCTATTCACTTTAACTCGAGTTACAGATTTATTTCCTTTTAAACAGGCCAAAAAGTTCATTGTGCGTAGTATAGAGTAACAAGTAACAAGTGCGGCCATAATTTAATCATTTTTTTACAAAATGCAGAAAAATAGTATTCACGTTGAGAGAGAATACTTGAGTTAATGGCAGGTTCTCATCTAGAGGTCCAAAAACAGAGTAATGTTCTTGATTTTTTTTTTCATAGAAGGAAGTAAATGAACACCTTGAGTTTTTTGACCAAACGCGTCGGAAGCTAATTTCATCTGGGGGGCAGTACAAATGGGGGGGCAGTACAAATGGGGGGCAGTACAAATGGTGGTGCAAAAAAGTTCACCAAAATTTCTTCAAAGAAACATGAATGTGAATAAACAATTTTTTTATTTTAGTTTAAAATAAGAAAAATATAAAAATATATAAAAAATATTAAAATTTCATTATTTTTAAAAGTTCTTCCAATTTCAATATTAGAGATCATTCTTTAAAGGATCTTTAATATGGTAATATGAAAATATAAGAAAAAATGGTTGCTTTTATAAAGCAAGACTAGGTATATCTTTACATGGTTTAAATGCAATAAGGCACAAAAAGTGAAATCAATTTAAATTATTCCAAAATGTTTCTTTCTTTCCTTGCGAGAAACAAATTCTTTCACCACCTCCATCGAATTCAATTCTTCGGTTTTATCTTTGTGAATGTGTTTAAGTGCTGCATGAGTGAGTCGTTTCTGTGTCATAGTTGCTCGAAGATACGTTTTAAGTCGTCTTAGTGCACTAAAAAAACGCTCAGATGAAGCTGCTGATGCAGGCACAGTCAAAAGCAAATCAATAAGTTTTTCAACTTCATTTAATAGTTTTTTTACAGTAACCGAATTTTTTGCAAATTGGGATACAATGCCACTACAATTTCAAGGTAATTTTGGCCAGGCAATTGCTTCAGCAATTTCATCTGCAAAAAAGTCATCTGCATAAAGATCAAGTTTTGTTTTTAGATTTTGTTCAGAAGGCACTTTTCCGTTGAAGGCTTCGATTACAATATTTTCCAACGATTCCAGAGTGTCAAGATCTGTTTAAATGTACAATAAGATTTACAAAGTGCCAGTTTACACTAGCTTCACTCAACCGACTCACCGAATGTTAAATCGAAGTGAGTCGGTTGAGTGAAGCTGGTGTAAACTTGCAAAAAAAAAAAAAAAATAGAAACCTGTTTGATCGAATCTAGCCGTTATCTCATTTGAGAGAAGATCTAAAATTTCGAAATAATCTTTTCGTAGCCGATCATATAATGGCAACTGTACTGAAGGAACCGGATTTGATGTTTCTTCAAAGCGTCGAGGTGGATTTTCATCAGCTAATTCACAGTAGAGGCTTTCGCATGGTCCAAAACATTGGACCAACATGGCAGATTGTACAACATGTAGTACCATGCGTAAGCTAAAACGATAGTTGAAATTTTTAGTTTTTTTCTGCCGATTGTACAATATTGTACAACTATGTAAAATTACTGCTCAATTGTTAGGACATCTAAAAGTTGCTTAGCTATTAGCCGGATGTGTTCTGCTTGAGAGCTTGCAATTAATGATGTTGATTTACAAGTTGGATCGTTCGAACGCTCAATCAAATAGTCCCATTAGTTTTCCATCTAACTTATCGTACAACATGTCGTCCAATATGGAAAGCCCCTAAGAACATGTCAAATTTTTTCTTACCAAAGTTGCAAAATTCACAAGCATTAAGCTACATACTTAAGGGTGCTTTTAAACTGAAGTGGTGGGTTTGCAGTAGAAACTCTACATTTTGTTCTATCTTTTTGCAAACACAGAGAAAGAAAATGGTTATGCAAAAGACTGCAACGGGCCATCGATTTAATGTACGCTGTCAGCGATAGATCCCCACCATCTCATCCATTATAATCACCAGAGAACTGCACAATGGGGTCTATCTTTTTTTTTTTAATTCACTTCTAATAGAATTTTTTTGGTGCTTTAATTCATAAATAAAAAAAAAAAAATCGAAAATCGGTTGAAAACTCCAATGTTGTTATCTCCAATGTTCATAGCGGCATGCAAAAGATTTTATCTTATATGTCAACAACGTTTGTTAAATAAATATCGTAAATATCGTAAACTTGCTGAGTTGCTGATTGTGTAATGTGTCATGTACCGAAAAATTGTATTTTTAACGGTAAAATCAAATTTTGGGAGTGTATTAACAATTTAAATTATGGTTTCGTATTGTACTTGACCATACCTATAACCTAGACTTTGTCACTTAAAAAAGAGTAAAACTACATTTCCACTGTACTAATCAAATATCATAATAAAACAAGCACCGTGTAATCAATTATCATAATAATATAAATACTAGAAGAGTGAAATTAAAAAAGATTAATTCAGAAATAATGCTTTAAAATCGATAAAATATGTAAAATCGTACATGGTACGCACTTAACTCTGCATCTGGAATAACCAGAGATGAAAAGTGATCTGAAAACTCTAGAACTACAAAATCTTAAAAATAAAAATACTATAACCTTGGTTCAAGAGCACTTAGAGACTTCAAAAAACTCTTAAATTGAAGGTGTTGAGTAGTACTACTAAACCTTATACACTTTTTATTCGGCGTATTCTTTCAGAAAGTTCGGTGCTCTAACGAATTTGAAATTTTTTTTTCTAAAATCTGTTCGAAATATCGTCCTGAAAAATAGAATTATATATATATTTATGATTTAAATTTTTTTGCACATAGTCTACGTATACTTCAGTAATAAAAATATTGTTTCACTGATCTTTAGTGCATACGCTTTTATAGAGTTCAATATTTATCAAACAAATATGATAAAGTCCAATTTTTACGATATGCGCACATTCTAGGACATGGCGCCACCTGAAAAAATCAATTGTGGACCTTCTCCTTGCACAGATTTTTTACTTATGAATGAAAGCACCAGAAAAATGCTATTAGAAGTGAATTAAAAAAAGACACAGTTTCGATAGTATCGTAAGTATAGACGTAAAATTCCTTTTTATACAGTAATAGAGAAAAATTCTGGTTTTTTTCATGTATTGTATATTCTTCAAAACTTTCTTAAAGTAATTTATCTTCTAAATAAAAATTATTCAAAAACAAATTTGTTGTTGTTGTCCTTCTTTAAACTTACCTGATCTAAAAAGCTCACAATTAAATTCATGTCAAAATTTGTTTTGTTTTATAAAAAGTTTTTGTTTGATATATATCGTGATGAGTTTGTTGTTCTTTTTCATTTGTTTTTTGGTTAAAACTAAATGTAATTCAAAGTAACGTTTATTTAATGGAAATAAATAATGGAAAAGAGCAAGATCACATCGGTTGAGCAGCGTTAGAGGGGATGAACCAAATCGCCCACAGAAAATAAACAGAACTTTGCTTACTATGTCCCGCTTTTCACTCGTTATACACGAAAATTCTCGAGCTTGCGGCAAAAGCAATTATTGCTCTGGTAGTAAGATCTCTTTGTCCCGTTTTTCAATCGGCAATAATTGCCTTTGCCGCAAGCAGTTTGTGGATTATTCGCCCGCATGAGGGGCTTTACGAAAGTCCCTTTAAACCCGGGTAGTCCACAAATTACTTTCGGCAAAAGCAATTATTGCTCATAGAATTGCCGAGTAAAAAACGGCCCTTTGCAGCGCATGCAGAACCAAAACAACAATATCAGCAGCTAGAAGCAACGTTGCCAGTTATGTTGTAAAAATCCCATTCGTAGTAATTTTTAATTACCCTTAGGAATTTTTGTTTTTGGGAATTCCTATTAAATTTTTTAATTCAGCGTGGTATGTTTTAATTGGCGTGGAAATTCAGCGGGGTATTTTTTGAATTTCCGTGGGAGTTTGGTAATATTCTTCTTAAATTTTTTTTTTCTTTTGTAGTAAGCAAAATTTCTTTGTGGTATTACTAAATATTTTTTAAATTGTTTGTGCATATGGGACTTATTGTGGTATTTTTAATGCGAATGAGATTTTGTGGCAATTTTAAATGCTTATGGAGTTTGTGGTGGTATTTTGAAAACGCGTGGTATTTTTGTGGTCGTGTATTTTTAATGATCGTGGGATTTTTTTGATATTTTTTTATTGTGGTAGAAACTTTTTTGTTTATGTTTACCATGGTAATTTTTGTTGTATTTAATTTATGTCACTGTAAAAAAAGTAACTTTATGTCGGAATTGTTTTAAATTTTAACTGGGAACCTTGGCTAGTAGTAGTACATTTTTTTGTAGCCGCATACTCTCTGGCTCTCTAGCTACATGCATCTGTATTCTCTATTGTATTACAACCCAACAAGCCATGAATGTCACTGTGCCAGCTAAACGGTACTTAAAACGGCAGCGTTTGATTTGCTGGTATGAAAACGACAGGTTTCTGTATCTTTAAACCGTTGTCTATATGATTGTAAAGTCCTTTTTTATATTTATGAAGAATCGAATTGAAATTTATGTCATATTCGCTTGACGTGTCGTTTGTTCTTGTCCTTTTTCCCCTCCCTTTTTTACCCGTTCGCCAAAAAACGCTGAAATATGCATTGAATCTGGTGTTGAAATCAAGGTAGTGCAGTTGAGTTGCCGTTTATTGTTTAGTTTATTGTTGCAACTTAATAAAAAAAACTTTAAGAAAAGGTTGCAATTGTTTAACAACAAATAAAATTAATATGCAACTTAAAGTTTTCTATATGACATTGTTATTTATTGTGTTGATTTTCTATGATTTAAATATAAATTCTAATTGTTTGATAGTTTAAATCATTCTTGATTTTAAACACAAATTCTAGCTGTTTGATAGTTTAAAATCGCTTATTGAGTTTAGGTAAGGTTAGAACAATTAATTGCTCTAACTAGTTCAGCTAATCAGCTAACTAATTAATCAGTTAGTGATGTTTTTTTTCTTTTCATATTGAAAATGTTGTTGCTGTTGTTTCTTTGAAAAAAATTCGTTAGAGCAATTAATTGTTCTAACCTGACCTTAAGCTCAATAAACGATTTTAAACTATCAAACAACTAGAATTTGTATTTAAAATCAAGAATGATTTAAACTATCAAACAATTAGAATTTGTATTTAAATCATAGAAAATCAACATTAACATACAACTTAATAAATGGCACGCTTATATGAAACACACAATACATAGTTTGCTGACAACGAAACGGTCCGCTTCAGTGCTTTTAAAAGTGCACACCGTTTTCAACCGAGCCGATTAGGGGGTTTCAGACGAACGTACATGTACGCTGACATGTACGACGACAAACTAACGGGAATATTTTGTTGAGCTTTCAAACAATCGTACATGTGCGATGACTTCATTTCATTGCGGGCTCTCAAATGGAACACATCGACGTAATGGTTGAACAATTTTATGATGACCTTATGATTTAGCAGTAATTTTCCATATTTAGAAAATTTTTATCCAATTTTAATTAATTATGAACAATTATAAAATGTTTCAAACGTTTTTCATATTAGTTTTCTCTAATATTTTTTCCGCTTCGTTGCTGTTCACCCGCTGACGCTTTTAATAAAATAAAAAAATGCAGTAAGTCGGACCGACTTGCGTTCACATGGCCAACATGACGGTCCGACCTGCAGAAAAATCAAAAATTTTTGATTTTCATCCGACATGTCGGTCCGACTGTCTCATTTGCTTTCGAATGATCGTACATGTCGTCGAGCATGCCCAAGTCATCGCACATGTACGATCGTCTGAAAGCCCCTATTGGCTATCTGGGAAACGAAAAAAATTAAAGCAACTGATGTACAGTCATGTGAAAATAAATAGGGACACCATTATTTTTATATATGAAGCTGCATGAATTATATACAAGGTGCCCCAGATATAGCATTAATTCCCTCGGCTGGTGATTCTTCTTGATAAGGCACTTGATAAGAGAACACTTTATGGAGTTTCCTCCCACATTGTAAAAATTTCAAGGTACAGGTATTTTAGAAAAATATCATCTTTTTCATAAACCATTTTCGTGTCATGTGCTATAGCGGAGCTAAAATTTTGAGATTATCCAACGAAATATCAACAAATTTTGTATCTTTTATTTTAGCGGAGCTGTTATCATCCAAAGTTAGAATTAGAAAAAACTGTTGACTAAGGCCTTTTCCACACTTGGCCAACGCAATTCCAACGAAACATCAACGCAACAGCGAAAAAGTTGAAAAGCAATGCAACTATGAACCGAATGCTTTGAGACTTGCTTCAAAAGTCATGCAACATATATTTATTATTTAATATTTAACACTTGCTCATTCGTCCTGCAAACTATTTATTCTTCTTTAAGATTCTATTAATGAAAAAAAAGAACTAATTAATTAACTTATTCACCTTGATTAATACTGCACTACAAACAATTCACAAAATAAACAAACTGATGCAACAAGTCGCCGATGAAAATTGCGGAAAGCCGCGTTGCGTTGAACAGGTTGAGAACGTGTCGAGAGCTTGTTGCGTGCAAGTTGCTTAATCTGAAGGTTCCGGTATAAATACACAGGCTAGCAACTTGAGTTGGAGTTGCGTTGACCAAGTGTGGAAAAGGCCTAAGTGTCTTTTAACATGAAAAACAGAGATTTTAAATTTTGACGATTACAGCTCCGCTAAAACAAAAGATACAAAATTTGTTGATATTTCGTTTGATAATCTCAAAATTTGAGCTCCGCTGCAGCACATGACACGAAAGTGGTTAATATATTTATGGGAAAGTTGATATTTTTTCTAAAATACAAAATGTTATTTTTTGTTTTATGGTGAGTAGTTTAGATTCTAGATCAATAATACTAAACACGTACCAAAACCGTAAAACACCCTGGCTGTATTTCTTTATTCATTCCAGACGTTCGGAATGACTGTTTTTGTTTCTTTATTCAGTTTTGATTATCCGGAATATTCTTTTTGTATTTCTTTATTCTTACGGAATATTCCAAACGCGTTCTTTTTATACTATCAGCTTAGGTAGAATAAAAAGAATATTCCTTGTGTGTGAGGTTATATTCAATTGTTTGAAGTCAAAAGTTTGAAACGTCGCTAAATGAAAATGGTAAAATTTTTTAGATTGCTTTGTTGCATTTTTATTTTTTAAATTTTATCTGGTCTATTTGTTGTCTTTAATTAAATACGAAAAATATGTTTCTGGTTTTAACAAAAAAAAAAAATGTTGTTTCCTTTCCAATACTGTTTCTTTATTCATTCTGTTCTGGATGAACAATATTCTATTCTATTCGTTCTCTGTTTTATCCGGAATGAATAAAGAAATACACCTCCTGTATCTTGAAAGTTTTACAATGTGGAAGGAAACTCCATAAAGTTTTGTACTCGCCTTATCTTGAGAAACCACCACCCGAGGGAATTAATGCTCTATCTGTTGCACCATGTATGTAATTTAAGCAGCTTTAAGTATAAAAATACAGGTGTCCGTATTTATTTCCACATGACTGTATATTTATATATTTTACATACATATTAATAAGAAACAACAACAACAACAACAACAACAAAAGCAGCACAACAACGAACCAAACAAGCAAACACAACAACAACAACAACCTTAAAAACAGCATTAGCAGCTACTGCAGCTAAACAGCTGAGCAGCTTGTGCATTTCTCATATGAATAGATGAATTTTTCATCTTCTTAGATTTTGCTATTTTATTAGATATTCGTTTTATTCCCACTAAAACTGATATTTTGGCATTTTTTTTTTCTTTGTACGATGAATATTAAAGGCTGTAGGTATACCCCAAAGTGTCAAATATCACTAAGTCACCACTTACGATACTATCGAAACTGTGTATTTTTTTTGTAGTATTTATACGACTTTTACTTTTGGGGTATGTCATACTAATGTCATACTAATGGCGTGACTTTTTTCCACCACACCAACGGCGGGTTAATCTAAATATGTTCTCAGATTTTTTCAAAAATTAGTTCTTGATCCAAAATTGGCCTAGTTTATTCAGAATTTCCTAATTTTCCTTTCGCTTTTGAATTAGAAGCTTTACCCTCGCTTTGATCGCTGCAACTTTCTCAAATTAAAATGCTGACGGATTGGTAGCCATTTTATTAAGTTTAAGAAAAACTAAAAAAATTATCCAAATAGGATCATATTTATGACAGAAAAACGATGATTTAAGCCAACTTTTGGGAAAGCATTAATTTTTTATAAATTTTTTTTTCTTTATCTTCTGATTGTTTACAATGACTTTAAAACAAATATTTGCTTATCGTCAAACTTTGTATGCGTTATTGGGTTAAATGCTCCTTGCCATCTGTTGCTCCGAAGAATGGTATTCGACTAATAAGCGAAGTAAGTACATAAGTATGTACTAATGGTTTCGTACTATTTACGAATTAAAAATAATAGTGCGAAAAAATAAAAAATTTTTGATATAAATATACAAATAAGATATTTCCACGTTCCTTTGACAACCTAGTTAATACGAGAAATTTTATCATACTGCATAGAACCATCACAACACAATAACCTTAATATTTGTTTAAAAGATTACATTTTCTACGCTCTAATCGTGGCATTAATCTCGTTCAACAGAGATACACTTGTCATACGTCTGAACGAAAGTTCATTAGTTCGTACAATTCATCTATCGAGCTCGCTCGCCCAATCACATAACTTAAAATCTAAAAATGTTTTATTTAATTTTTTTAGGGCATTTAAGACTAAATAAATATGAAAATAATTGTCAATAAGAAATGTTTTGATTCTTGATAAAGTTAACCCATTCAAAATAATTTGAGATAATTAAGACAAAAACAAGCTAGAAATGACGTAAAAATACTAATTAGACAATTATTTAAAATGGTTCGTGTTCACAAACCTGACCTATCCACATCTGCAGTGAAGAACTAATAAGTAAATTCATATTAAAACATAAAGTAGACAAAACACATGACAGGAATGTTGTGGGTCATGAAGACATGCCTACAACAGGCTATAAACAAAATCATGTGCTTCATTCATAACTCAGGCTCATTTCACTTTCAGTTGAGAATCTCAATACTTACAGAAGGCAACAGGTGTGTGCGTGTTCAGTCGCACTCAAGGATAATAAAAATGAATGAATGAAACATGCAAATGCCTAGATTTTGTGTAATCAAAACAAACATCTAGTTTGAAATAAAAAAAAAAACCTTAAAATGTAAACAATGCAAATGGCTACGAGATGAAAATCAGCTGGTTATGATTTAAAATGATGATCCTGCGAGAACGCAGACTCCGCATCTTCGTCTCCATGTATAGATACGAAATTCGGTATCTAACGAATGCAGCCACAATTTCTGTGAAAATTTTCCAAATTTTCATCGACGATTATGTAACCAGTGAAAAAATTATTTTTCCCACTTCAAATGACAATTTTGCACATAATTTCCATCTTATCAGCACTCAATTGATAAGCAATAAAAGAGAGCCACAAATCTTCACACTAATTTCATTATTTTTATCACTTTTGCTGGATTTCCATTTAATTGGGTGAAGCTTTGCTGCCGTGGCACACCCAGAAAATAAAATGGTTTGGCACTGACTCTGGCACTGTTGTGCCAGTATAAATGGTTAAACATTTTTATTACACTTTCACTTAAATGCTATTTTTATTTTGCAATTATTTTGCCATGTTGATTTTGCACTTTACCTTGCAATTAGGAAAATGATTTATTGGGAAAACTTGTGGGTTTCGCGAATCCGTGATTTCAGTATAACTAACGCTCAGCTACGTGGTTCGGATGCAACTAAGGTTGGTTGGAGACCGAAACCGAAAAGTAACTAACGAGTTTCGCTTAAAGGAAATGCGTGAACATACAGGATGATGCTTAACATTGCTAAACGGATGTTGCTCTCCAGGAGATTTGTGCTGTAAAATGCTGTAAAAGGAAAAAAAATATATGACAATAGTACATCTCATGATCAACATATGACATATGTACGCATTGTGTCAAACTAGAATTCATTAAAAACACAAAACTGGATTCAATTAACTAGATACTAATAGAATTCAACACAATTTGATGAACGTCTTCATATGTAACATGCCATTCCATCAAATATAATTAAAAACCTTTAATTATATTGTGATTTTGAACACACCCTGTAACTGCTTCCCTACTCATGAGTTTTAGATAACAAATTGCAAGTTTGACTATTACGACAGCCGTTTGAAGAGGGTTGAAAGGCTTTCCAGATAAGATGACGTATACGCCATGGAGGACACTTGCGGTATTGCTTGTATGCTATGTGTGTGCTTGGGGTTGTTTCTTCGCATAATTTTCGATTGTTTGCAAACAAAAGTAGATAAGCAAGCAATGAATTGACTGGCAGTTTTTTCAGCAGCAGTGGCACTTGAAAACAGTATGATTCAGAACAGGGTCGTATTTAGGGGTCTTTTCGGGGTTTCTCCCCTCCCTCTCCCAGCTTGAGAATTCGCGGGCACTATGTCGCGGTACTTTTCGTGGACTTAAATTGCTTTTAGTAGAACAGCAAAAGCAACAAAAATTTCCTTGCGTCGCACACAGGTCTAAAATTGAAAAAAGCTGGCTAAAATTAAAAAAAAAAAAACGAAAGTGGTTAAAAAATAAAAGTAAGTTTAGAAATCTCTTTTGGGACAATTAAATTTAATGTAACAACTAGTGAAAACGTATAGAACAAGCACAGCAGGCGTTAAACATGTATACAGATGACTCCAAAATGCCTACGGGGGTAGGTGCGGCTGTGTACTGTGCACAGAGCCTAATATAAGGCAGCCATATAAACTGCCGAATCACTGCAGCATCTTCGCGGTGGTACTATTCGCCATAAAAAAGGCTGCGCAGTTAGCCCTCAGCATGGACACACCCCACTTTTATACACTTTGTTTCAAAGTTATAGGGAAACATACATTTTTTGGATTTCCGAAAAATGGCAAGTGCTAACAAAAAATTAATAATGCAGTACATCGCCTACATGATCACCTTAAAAAAAACCAAAAACGATTTTTACCTACTTACGGTATATTTTGTGCAAGCTGATCAAGTGTGCAAAAAGTAACGAAACACGTGTTTCATTGCTATAGGGAAAGTGGATTAAGAAATGAAAGTATACAAACAAATCATTTTAATTTTCAATTAATGCTGTATTGCTTCACCAGTATAATTGATAAGACTATAAATTCTATTTGGCGTGGAATTCGAATACTGGAGAAGCATTTCTGGAGTCAGTGAGTTCCACGCACCTAAAATCGCAGCTTGCAACTCAGAAACAGTATTAAATTGCCGATAATCTTCATATACTTTCCTTGCCATCCATCCCCAGATGTTTTCTATTGGGTTAACATCTGGGAAACAAGCAGGCCACTCAAGACAGTTTATATTTTGGCTTTCCAACCAAGTTTTCGTGGACCTGCTTATGTGGATTCGAGCATTATCCTGCTGAGAAATAAATGATTTTTCTGGATAGCTACGGATGATAGGCAGTAAATGATTTTCTAACACTGTCTGATACTCCGAGCTATTCATACGGCAAGAGGGAAAGGCCAAATATGCTTTGCTTGAGCTTGAGAAGGCGCCCCATACCATTAAGGATCCTCCACCGAAATTGCGCTTGGAAAAAATACGCGACTCTTTGCGCAAGTCTCTCCAATACCCCAAAAAACCATCAGGACCGTCAAGGTTAAACTTTTTTCGTCAGAGAAAATTACCTAAATAACAAGTATATTTTTTGGGTGAATTTCTTGGTTTGAGTCGAATCAAGAATCGATCTTATGAAACGGTTGAAGGTCCAAGTCACCGCCAATGACATCTCGTACGCAAGCCACTTTAGATCACGAGCGAATCATCACGGATCCGGCAGTGCAACCTCAGGGAATACGGTTTTAGTTAAATTCAAGAGCTTGGAAGCTAAATTAAAGTTGCTGTCAACAAAAAAGGAGATCAAACAAGATGCAGAACTAAAAAATAAAATTTTTGTGAACGATTACCTAACCAAAGAAACACTGCAGCTCTTTGGCCATGCAAAATCTTTGAAAAATGTTGGTTACAAGTTTGTGTATACGAGGGGAAACCGCATTTATGCAAAAAAAAGTGAAGGGTCTCGTGCTGTGAGCATTCAAACCTATCAAAGTGTAGATGATCTACTTCTATCATCAACAACTGCAGCGGCTCGAGGAACACGACTGCAGGGCTCCCAAGCGTCGTCACTAGAGGTACCCCCTCGTGAGGGGCGTAGGTATCGGCCTCCAGGAGTGCCTCCAGGCAACAGCGAGGACGAAGTCAATTTACAAAGTAATTAATAATAATAATTAATTGTTCTAACTTTGACCTTAAGCTCAATAAACGATTTTAAACTATCAAACAACTAGAATTTGTATTTAAAATCAAGTATGATTTAAACTATCAAACATTTAGAATTTGTATTTAAATCATATAAAGTCAAAATAATAATAAATTTAATTTAATTCAATGCTTTAACAGATTAAATCTGTATGAACATATCAAGTATGAATTCTAATCATGAAACGAATGATCTCATTTTTTTAAATAATAATCATAATAATAATAGTAATATTAACACAAGTTACTGTCTGAAACTCCTTTCTTTCAATGCAAGAAGTATAGCGTCGCTTGATAAATTTAATAATTTTCGTACGAAACTATCAACTTTTAATGAAATACCGCAAGTTATTTGTATTCAGGAGACTTGGTTTTCCAAACACATTCTAGATATTTATGACCTACCTGGTTTTAATAAAGTTTGTTGTTGTAGAGACGATCAGTACGGTGGGTTAGCAATATATATTGCGGACCACTTACATTTCAAAACTGAGTCTACTATCAATCAGGATTTCTGCCATATTATAAGAGTGTCGCTTCCCTCAGTAAAAATTGACAACAAAACTCTGACCGTTATAGGTTATTATAGATCTCCGAAATGCTCTGTGGATTTATTCTTGGAACAGCTAGAATCCCAATTAGAGGAATCTAATTTGA
Source organism: Dichetophora obliterata (assembly GCA_963920525.1). NCBI lineage: Eukaryota > Metazoa > Arthropoda > Insecta > Diptera > Sciomyzidae > Dichetophora > Dichetophora obliterata. Next base: position 237,705,170 of record OY986435.1, on the reverse strand, counting down.
ATTCGCAAAGCTGCATATTAGTAGGTGATTCTAATATTGATATTTTGAGCAACTCTCCAGAAAGACGAGCGCTTACCATTATGCTTAACTCTTTTTGCTTGGATATTTGTCACTTTTTAATTACACGCTCGGCCTCCAGCTCCTCTATTGATAACGTGTTTTCAAATATTGACCCTGGTAAACTGCTCATAACGTCTACGCCCTGTTCGTTAAGTGACCATAACTTAATTCACTGTACTGTAAAAATAAAGTGCCCTCAACAAATATATAAAACCGTAGAGAAAACTGTATATGATTTTGTTAAAATAAAAACAGATATTGACATGGCACTCTTGCTTGTAAGTGAACAGGATGATGTTCTGGAACCCAATTGTTTATACGATAAAATTGAATTTGCAGTATTAAGCGCAGTGGAAGAAAACAAGACAATAAAAACTACCCGTTCAAAGATATGCCATCTGATGTCCCCATGGGCAAACAGCAACTTTATTTCACTGGTACACTTAAAGAAAAAGCTTTTCAATCAAATAAAAAAGCAGCCCTACAGGAATGATTTGAAAATTCGTTTGCAAAGCATAAATAATGTCGTGAAATCTTCCAAAAAAATACTGCTTGATAGCTACTATAGGGTAAAACTTGGCAAGGTAAAAGGCGATATTAAAGGTACGTGGAGGGTATTGAACGGAGTTCTTAATAGAGATCAGAAGAGAACTACACTTGCAAAAATTGAAGGTCAGGATGAAACCATTATAACAAATCCAGGTCTCATAGCGAACTGTATGAATACATTCTTTGTTAATCGAGCAGCTGATGTAGCGGCGAATATTGAATCCGAGGAAGATGACAATATCAATGCTTTTTTTACCTTACGTGAGTCGAGCCGCCCCTTTGATTTGAGAGAACACACTGTGCAGGAGATAGAAGATATAATCCAGAATCTTAATGAAAGTAAAGCTTCGGGTATTGATGGCATACCAGTAAAAGTCGTAAAAAACTCATCATCGTCTTTGGCAAATTGTCTGGCAAAACTTTTTTCTATCATGTTATTAACAGGGAAATACCCTAAAAAACTTAAATTGCAAAAGGTTCTGCCATTGTACAAAGGTGGAGACAAAACAAAAACGCAAAACTACAGACCCATTGCAATTTTGCCAATTCTAAATAATGTAGTGGAGAAAATCATAAAAAACCAAATTTGTAATCACCTTGAAGATATAAACTTCTTATATAAACATCAATATGGTTTTCGAAATGGGTCTGGTACTCAGGCAGCTCTAATTCAAGCCATGGATGACATTTTCTCAGCGTTAGACGGCGGATGCGTAGAAGTCGGAGGATTATTTATAGATTTACAGAAGGCGTTTGAATGTGTCAACCATGAAATACTTTTACAAAAACTGCGCTATGCTGGATTCAGGGGCAGAACACTGGATTTGATGGGCAGTTATTTGGAGGAGAGATACCAAACGGTATTCAACGGGGAAATTCGCAGCGAAGTAGAGAAAGCGTTTTGTGGTGTTCCCCAAGGTAGTGTGCTGGGACCGATCCTATTCCTGTTGTTCATCAATGACATCAAAAATATCACGCTAAATGGCAAACTGTTTTTGTTCGCAGATGACATCGCTTTGTTTTACCCAACTAGATGTAGGAGAGTTCTACGAGCACAGATAGAATATGACATCTCGATGCTGCAGGAATTCTTCCGATTCAACAAAATTTCCATGAACTCCAACAAAACTAAATTCACTATTTTCTCACCTCGTCGAAGATCGGAAGCCAGCTTTATGTTCACGGTAAATGGTACGGAAATCGTCGAGGAGAAAGAAGTCAAATTCCTGGGACTCACGCTGAGCAACAATCTCACTTGGAATCAGCATATAGCAAACCTTCAAAACAAGCTCTCGTATGGTCTCGGACTGCTCTATAAATTCAAAAATAAGCTGACTACTGATACAAAGTATTTAATTTATGTATCACTGTTCCACTCACATCTTACATATATGCCAATGTGCTGGGCACATAAAAATACCGTGGAGCTTAAAAAGCTCCAAAGACTACAAAATAAAGCGGTCAAGCAAACGTTCCAATTGCCGAGAAGTTACCCCAGTCACCGATTGTATACGTCGAATTTCAGATCGCTGCTGCCAATAAATGGCCTATACAAATACCAGCTATTGATTCACGTCTTCAAAATGTCCACAACATCAACTACAACACAACGCAGCTTGTCTATCCAATGCATGGCTTCAACACTAGAGGTATCAACAACTTAGTCGCGGCGAGATGCAGGTTAGAAACCACGAAGCAAAGGTACCTTCATGCGGGGCCAACGGCGTTTAATAACCTACCAGCGGAATGTAAGAATGCATCATCGTTAGGCGTATTCAAACAACTAGTCAAAAAATACTTGCTGAGCGTTGTTTAAATGAATAAGTATTGATAAAATAATGATAAAATTGATAAAATAATGAATGAATTGTATATGAATATTGTATGTTTTAAGAAAAACTAGCTGATTATTTATAGAAATCATAGTTATGCCAATGTGGCAAGCTCCTCTAGAGCCTTTAAGGGGCAATGGAGCACTAATTTAATTATATTGTTAACATATATTACTGTTGAAATAAAAAAAAAAAAAAAAAAAAAAAAAAAAGGCAGTTAAGCGTTTTCAGTTTTTTACTTTTTACCTGATTCCAATCCTGGGCCATATTTTCTTGGGCAAATTGGAGTCGAGCAATCTTATGATGGGGTTTTAGAAGCGGTGCCTTCTGCATTTGCTCCCTAACAATATTTGAATTTTGGGTTGCAGTCCTCCAAATCGTAGAAATGGATGCAGATATATTGTTTTCCTTTTTTATCTTACGAATAGAAGTTGTTGTATTGGACAAGAGGCGGTAAATCTGGCGTTCTTTTCGTTCATTCAACACTTTATTACGGCCTGGATAACTTCTGGCTCCAAAATTTTCCTTGTCTTTTAAATAATTACAGACAACATTGACCGATCTTCCCAGCTTTCGAGAAATTTCACTTTTTGTCTGGCCGAAAACAAACAAGGCGTCTATGGCACCTTTTTCCTTCTCAGTAAGAACTTTTCCGCGAGGCATTCTAAAATTAACATTAGGTAATAAGCCAATTTGAGTTCAATTCTGTAAAACCACTTACCTGTTAGAGATTCCCTATAGCAATGAAACACGTGTTTCGTTACTTTTTGCACTTTTGATCAGCTCGCACAAAATACCCCGTTAGCAGAAAAAAGTTGTTATTTTTTTTAAGGCGATAAACTGCATTATTAAATTTTTTTAAACACTTACCGTTTTCCGGAAATCCAAAAAATGCATGTTTCCCTATAGCTTTGAAACAACCAAGTGTCGATCAAATTTATGCGCTCCACTACCATCAAGTGCAAAAGTGTCCTGGCTGGAAGAGAAGCACTAGATGATCTATGCGCTTCGAAGAGAGTGAGCATCTACTGGGTCCCTAGCCACCAAGGCATTAAAGGGAACGAGATGGCAGATGGTTTAGCAAAGAAAGGCACTGGGTTGGGATCGAAATTCACAGAACATGTTCCTACTCCGCTACAAGAGTTGTACATGAACCTCGAAAAAAGAGCCACGCTAGCAGTGAATCGTAGATGGAGAGATACGACATCGAAATATTGTGCAAAATCTCGAAAATAATGTTCAATGCACAATGCGCAAAGCGAACTCTGTTCATTTTGGCACGTCCGCGCAGAGATTGCAGCACACTAGTTGGTATACTCACAGGCCACTGCATGACGACAGCCCATGCGAGGAAGTTAAGCATCAGCACGGATTACAACTGCAGGATGTGCAAGGAACCAAGTACACTGGACACCCTGGAGCACCTCTTATGCACACGTCCCGCCCTACTTAGATCGAGACTCAAATACCTAGGCTCATCGACGTTCCTGTCGCTAAAATATGTGACCAAAGTATCTCTGGAATGCCTCCTAAGGTTTACGAATTCAGAGCAAATCTTAAACGACTTCATTTAACACAAAGGTTCATTTGTTCGTAGCCGGCACCACTAAGGACCAGAATTACTCTATTAGAGTCTTCATTATGAGGCACCCGGTTTTACCTAACCTAATGTAAGCAAAAAAAAAACATAAAAATTTGCTGTGATGGCTCCTTTATATAAATTGTGTTTTTTTATAGAGCAATACAACTTTGAGTTGGCATTACTGCTTTATTTGACCACCCATTTAACAGCTGATAGTTGCTTTTTGTTTAGTTAACTTTGACATTTCATTCTGGTGGATCGACTTACACCAGAACAATGCGTGCAAATTGTGAAAATTTTTAATCAAAATAATGGTTTTGTTCGTCAAACTTATCGTGCACTTCCTCCATTTTATGGCGTACATAATCGTCCTTCTGAGCTGCTAATTCGAAGAACAATAGATCGTTTTCGGATCACATTTACTGTTACTGGTAATGTGCATCCCGTGAAACGCCGAACAGTGCGCACTGAAGAATCTGTAGCCGCTGTACAGGAAAGCATTGAAGATGATCCTAATCAATCAATTCGTCGCCGTTCTCAGCAACTGGGGTTGTGTCCTTCCACTTTATGGAAGATTTTACGAAAAGATCTTGGCTTAAAACCTTTCAAGATTCAACTTGTGCAATAATTAAAGCCAAACGACCATCATATGCGTCGCCAATTCGGCGAATGGGCTGAAGCACAAATTGATATTGATTTTGAAATTCCATGAAAAATTTTATTTTCCCATGAAGCCCATTTTTGGTTGAATGGGTACGTAAATAAACAGAATTGTCGTATTTGGAGTGAGGAGAATCCACAAGCTTTTGTCGAAACACCATTACATCCACAGACAATTACTGTTTGGTGCGCTTTATGGGCTGGCGGAGTCATTGGCCCATATGTCTTCAAAAACGATGATGGTCAGAATGTTACTGTCAATGGTGAACGGTATAGGAAAATGATTCGAAGTTTTTTCGTACCTCAATTAGCTGGCATTAATCTTGCTGATATGTGGTTCCAACAGGACGGAGCCACATGCCACACAGAGGGCGCTACAATTAATTTACTCAAGAAAACTTTTGACGAAAAAATTATTTCACGAAATGGCCCAATTATTTGGCCCTCAAGATCGTGTGATTTAACCCCATTGGATTATTTTCTTTGGGGTTACGTAAATTCACTTGTCTACGTCGATAAACCACAAACAATTGAAAACCTGGAAATCTACATTCGAAGAGTTATCGGCGAGATACGGCCGCAAATGCTGCGAAAATTGGTGTTCCAGATTGCGCCTTGTATGCGCCTGCCGTGGCGGCCACATGGCCGAAATCATGTTTAAATATTATTGTCATAAATATCTATCCAATAAAGCCCGTTTCATTGATATTAAAAATATATTACTATGCTTTGTTATGATTTAAACTTGAATCACTCTATAAAAAACACCCTTTATAAAAGAAGGTAAAAACGTAAAAATGTAGAATTTACTATTTTTATGTTCTTATAACAAAAGCTTTATGAAAACCAAAAACTTTCCCAGATATTTTATTGTTATAGTTCATAAAAAATTAAGGTGCAAAAAAAATGTTGGTATCCGCAAACCAGTTAAAATGAGTTTAGTGTTTTGGATTGTTTTTGAAATCAGGCTTGTTTTTCGGGTACCTTAAATTGATAATTACTATTATTTAATTCGATGTTGCTTATTTATATAGAATCAAGTTTATTTAAATACGCGTTTTATATGTATTCAATTTTTAAATTCCGCTGAAAAGCCAATTAATGTGCTTAGAGGAAAATCCTAATTGCCAATAGGGGGTATGTTTTAGTACGTAGGTACATTCTGTCTGTCCCGGCTGATCCGGCAAGATCTAGAATGTAAATCGCGCATGCGTATAGGACGGATACACATATCTTTGCAAGATTCATACCTCCGGGTGAATCAAAAAAAAAAAATTCATACATTTAGGGATATTCTATATGTTAGGTACAACGTGAAAATGGCATGCCTCGAGTTTTATGAATTTCTTAAAGGTCAGCCAAATATGCTAAAACAAATTGTATCTGACGGAAAGTATACAAAATTGTAACAGTAACAAACCAAATGAATGAATGAGTTAATTTTATGAATTTTGGAATTCCTTGGAATCCCTTGGAATTTTGGAATTTTCCTGTCAGGATCTCGAGATTATCATATTATACGAACTTATTGAAAACTCTAAGAACTCTCAACAATGTAACACTTCGTATCCAATCGAAATGTCATTAGCTTCAGCAATGAAATTCAGAAAACATTTACTTAATTTAGAAAAAGTCTCAGAAATTGAAAATATTATTAACAGAAAGGGATGATCAATAAATTAGAAAAAGACAGAATAAAAATTTAAAAAGTTTACAAATAAATGTTTCAATCTATCTCAAAATATTTCAATCATTTATAGAATAATTTTATTTTTCCTTTATTTAACATATATATATATTCAACACAATCTCTTCTCTAAACGAAATGATTAACTTTTGCTTTAAATGGGCTCCTTAGTTTGACTTTTTCGTAAACTTTTTTAAAAGTATAGGGAGGGCTTTAACCCAGAAAAAATCCCCTTACACACTAACCATTCGTGTATAATCAACCCTAGTTTCGTTCGGTAGATTTTCATCATATTCTTCTTCTGTTTTGTTCACATATTTTACTTTAGTATCACATATTTTACTTTAGAGTTTATTCTTCTTCTGTTTTGTTCACATATATTACTTCATACAACGTTGTTCTGTTTATGTGCAACAAGTTTTGGTTTACAGCTGAAACATCATTGGCATCTAAATATTTCTGTATACTAAGTTTTGCATCTGCTTGCTTTAAGGAAGGCATGTTCAAAACCAACCCCATTTGACATTTATTCTACTTAAATTTCCGACAGCTGATACGGTTGTTCTACGGGAAAGAGGGAAATGAAAAGATGTCTACAAGTAAACAAGATAGTAAAATTGAGAAAAATGCTGTGATACGTAGCAAAACACTAAAAAAAACAGTCAACAAGTTGTTGACAACAAAGTTCATTCAAACAATGAAAGTCAATCTTGACCATAAATATCTAGAACGTGTAATTTGACAGAGATTAAATTCTGCAAATAACATTTTCGGCAAACTGATAAAAAATTTCTTGTTTCTTGGAAAAATACTACCTGACTTCATAAGTTGGCGCTTACAACCATAAGTTAGATTTAAGCCGCCCAATAACTTGTGTCAGTCACTTCAGTTATGCCATTATTGACAATAATATGCCATTATTGACAATAATAGGAAGTTCCGAGCGTTCATAGTTGCCAACCAAAATTACCACACATATTCCCTTTCTCCCATATTTGAAGTTTATAACAACCACAAAATTCGCATGGAAAATTTTGTAATGATAAATACCACATCAATTACAAAATACCATAAGAAATATCACAAAAACCCCACAGTTAATAAAAATTAACCCACAAAGCATAAAAATCTCCACAAGTCTTGACAATTATCGCAAAAAGACGCTTAAGTTCAAAAGTACTACAACAATCCCACAAAGAGTAACAAAAAGTATATATTTAATATGTGTAAAGGGCTTTTAAATATTTTCTAATATATAACACACACAAAATATTTAAATTTAAATAAGAAAAAAATGGGATTAAAAAAAAATAGGGGAAAAAAACACTTAGTAAATGCGTTTTATAATTATAACTCCGAATTTGGTGACATGTAATTCTTTTATACATATAAAAAAAAATAAAATATTTATTTTATTATTTTAGTTTTAAATTTTATTAAATATTTACTTATTCAATGTTAGTTTTATGTTGTTAGTCAAATATATGAGCCGTTTATTTTGAAAGTGGGGCAAGTTCATTTTTTGTTATTGCGAGATATTTAAAGGTTTGCATTAAGGAATACTGGTAAGCACTAGTACACATATTTTTTGTATTTTGTGGTTTTAGATAATGTAAGTTTATTATCCAATAGTGTTTATTAAGCTGACTATAAAAATTAAGATTTTATTATACCTAAATGGACTTGCCTCACTTTTAAAATTAATGAATTATCGTAATCGTTAGTTAAAAGTATTTTTTTAAAGTAAGGCAAGTCCATTTTTTGTATTGCGAGATATTTAATGGTTTGCAATTATGATATAATTATTATTATTTTGTTAAATTTTGCCATAATATATTCGGTTAAAAATAGTTTTAACCTGAGATGGACTTGCATCACTTTCAATATAAACATATTTACAGTACCGTTAATACCTAAAACTTCCTTCCCCGAAATATTAGGCAATCTTTTTTTTTACTATAAATTGTTTGCAGGTTAAAAAATCATATTAAGTTTTATATATAATTAGCCGATTAACCCGGTTTCCCACAGCTCTGAGGAAACAAAAAACTTTATACAGGGTTGTCCATATTCGAAGCGCCCATCTGGCAACACTGTAACTTTCCGCAGTGATGCCAAATCGACTAATGACATACCGCGTTTGAAGCTCATTTTCAGTTGAACGGAACAGTAAACAAACAAAATTGCCGTATTTATGCCACTGAAAATCCACAAGAGATTCAAGAGGTACCTCTTCACGATGCAAAAGTCACTGTTTGGTGCGGCGTTTGTGCTAAAATGCTCATTGGGCCGTTCTTTTTCGAAGATGATAATGGCCACAGAGTTACTGTCAATCAGGAGCGTTATCGCGATATGATAAACAATTTTTTCATGCCAATCGTTCGTCGAAAGCGTATCAGGCACTACTGGTTTCAACAAGACCGCGCGCCACCACACACAAGCCGCACTACAATCGATTTTTTGAAGCAATTGTTCAATTGTTCCCTGGCCGTTTGATGTCAAAAAATGGTGATTTCGATTGGCCGCCAAGATCACCAGATTTAACGCCTCCAGACTTCTTTTTGTGGGGTTATTTGAAATCAAAGGTTTACGTCAACAAGCCAAAGACCCTAGAAGAGCTGAAAACCAACATCCGTCAAGAAATAACCGCCATTCCCATCGAAATGTTGAAGAAAACCATGGAAAATGCTGCAAAACGAGCAAAATATGTCGTAGAGGCCAATGGCGATAATTTACGAGATATCATATTCAAGAAATAATGTAAGCAAATCTACTTGAACCCAATTAAATGATATTTGTGACGAACAGACAAAAAATTGTGGTTTCTTTGATTTATTTAAAAATAAAATGGGCGCTTCGAATATGGACAACCCTGTATTTATATTTTTGAACATTATTGTTGGAAAAAATACTAACATAATATTTAAATCAAACTGTGGCACCAACTTTAATCAAAATTAATAAATCGGTCACTTGTGGTGGTGTTTCCAAATATCATTTAAAGCAGAGAGTTGTTTGGTAAATGGAGACGAAGTTCTGACTGATACCAAATATGTCACTGATACCGCTGGCAAGCTCACGTTGGATCACACTTGATGTTGGAGCCGGCTAAAGCAATAATGCTAAGGACAGTTTTTCGAAACAACACTCGGCTGATTCATGTGTCGATTGCTAGCCAGGTGGTTGGTGCTAAATTATGAGGATGGTTTTTCTTTAATTAACCCTGATGAAGTAACAGGAGGTACTGTAGTTACACTTGATGATCTCAGCGCTAATTGATCTTGGCTATTCTCTCGGACCAACACTGTGGAAGTGTAGGTTTGTTTTCAATGAAGTTTGCAGCAGACGATTTTGTCACACTTGATTTATTAAACGTTGGTGCATCGCTGGCAAATTTGTTCGATTCAGTTTTATTGAAATAATTTGAATTTCAAAAATCTTTCGGTTCACTTTTCGTCAACAAAATATTCGTCGCAAGTTGTGCGATTCATTTGCGACAAACTTCCGATAACTTCACCGACAAAATCGGAAAAAAGTATTTACTGAATACCACTTTCCGAAAGTTAACGCAAACAAAACTTTGCGACACCGAATATCGGCCGAAATATATTACAGAATTCTACTACAGGTCTGGCGCGACCTTAAAAGTCGCACCTCTATAAAGAGCAGACAACGCCGTAAGCAGGTTGCGGCCACTGGTAATCAGCCAATCAGCCTAGCGCCGCTTTCGGAGCTGGATTTGCGAGTACTAGAAGTCGTGGGCACCCAGTACGTTGAAGGGAGCACAGAGTGTGCTGAAAGTCACCCTGATGAGCAAGTAAGAATAAATAATAACAATAACAATATAAATAGTAACGTTGGTTGTTCAATGCCGTTGAATGCCTCGGGCATAAAACTTATAGATCCAGTTCTTGGTCAGTTGTATTATCACTTTTAATAACACAATTGATAATAAGAAGCTCGTTCAAAGTTTTTTCAAGGGCTAAATTGCTCATTTTTTATAATGAAGGAATTAACAAGTCTAATATATGATTTCAGGAACTGCAACTTGCTTTAGAAGAGGGCATAGATGATATACTTCATCTCAGCCCTATTGTTGTTTCAGCCCAGCTAGAGCAATCTGGACAACAAGATCAAGTGGAAGAGCAACAGCCGCCGAGCTCAGCACGAGCTAAGCAAAAGGTGCCAAGACCACAAGGATGCAAAAGGAGAGTCTCAGCAGCGGACGACTCGCGAGAGCAATTTGTGAAAATTGCAAAGCAGCAAGCAGATGCTTTGACGGTAAATCAGAAAGAAATCATTTATTTACATTGCTTTTATATTAAAACGGTTTTATGTAATTATTGTTATATTTTAGATTATTGCGGAATCACTAAAAATGCAAGCAGAGGCGAACAAAATGCAAGCAAATGCATTTGAACGTTTATTAGCAACGTTTGAAAGCTATGCTTCAAGTATGCAAAGCATAATGGAGCATTTTACTGCTGTTAGCCACACAGATACAGTTGGCTGAAATAAAATTAAGTACTAAATTATTAAATTCATATTTTTCTTTAATCCTTTCAATTCCAGTTCTTATTCTTAACTCTATCCCTTTCTTACATGAACTTTTGCTTTCTTGTTATACTATAAATACTAGTTTTTAATTCAATGAAATGTAAATTCTTTTTGAATACTTTTGTTAGATTACACTGCGTTTTTTTTTGTAGTCCATTTTTCTCTGTATTAGATAACTTTAACTTTTTTAGTTTTTTTTGGTATGAGGAGTCTCGTGGTTTACTTTATCGAACACTTTAGCGCAAAATTTTTGTTTTAAAGAGTTATAACTCAGGATCAAAAATTACTTATAATATGCGTTTCTTCAGAAAAGTTGTTTCTATTATTATGGTCACCAACTTTGCTGAACAAATAAATGTGAAAAATCGTTGGAAATTGTCTTAAAAACTTTCACTAGCCATTAAGCTATACTTTTTGTGGAGAGAATAATAGAAAACTTTTCTGAAGAAACCAAAGTTAAAATAATAATCGTCAAAGAATTATCAAAATGAAAATTAGTGTATATCTTTAGTACTTTTTGATTCTGAGCTATAAATATTTAAAGCAAATACTTTGCTCTAAAGTGTTCGGTAAAGTGGCAAAACGAATTTCACCACGAGACTCCTCATACTAAAATTAAGTAAAAAACGTTGAAGTCATCAAATACAGATTTTCGTGTCTCACAGTGTTTATCATTTACTATATGGTACTTAAAGATTTATATGTAAAAGAAACTTTTGTGAATAAATAAACGAATTTATCGACAACATTCCGTGGCGTATGAGTGATTTTAATGTAATATTAATTTACATATTTAACATTTCTTTAAAAATCTATTTTAAGTGAACGATGCTGAAATAATGCGTTCTTGAATGCGCCTTGCTAAAGCTGACGGTTGAAGGTTTTCTCCGTTTTCTTGAAAAAGTTGAATCTGCGAGGCACTGTTATTATTTGATTGAACTAAGTTTTCTGGTTCCTCTGATAAAACTGTTCGTATGCGCATGTTATGCAGAACAGTGCATGCATTAACAATCCTCCCCGCAAAACCAGGTTCGTACATAAGGACCCTTTGTTGCGATAGACACCTCCATGTTCCTTTAAGAACGCCAAAAAGCCTTTCTACACAGTTTCTAGATTTGCAAAGGGCTTCATTATATCGAAACTTGGGCGAATTCTCAGGCTGGTTCGGTAGAGGAGTCAATAGCCAAGGCTCTAGAGGATAACCAGAATCTCCTGAAAAATTATAATAGGGTATATCGTCACACAAAACTAAATTTTATAGTAAAAACCTATTAAGAAAGTTCGATGATCCCCATTATCAAATGCCCGTTTCATAACATCGCGAATAGCAGAAGAGCCCCAAATATACGAGTCATGTCGGGCGCCAGGATATCTTGCGTTGACGTTTAGAATTTTCAGATTTGGGTCACAAATCTGAAATAAAAAATATAAAAATTTTACAAAATGCTTGCTTCTGTGTATATCTTACCATTTGGACGTTAATGGAATGGTATCCATGGTGATTTACATAAGCTTCTTCATGGCGTTTTGGGCCGATAATTGCCACGTGTGAGCAGTCAATTGCACCTATGGCACCATCAAAAGGCTCTCGGGCATGACGAAAAACATAGCGTGCTGCCTCTCGCTCTAACTGCGTTACTGGGAATCTCACATTTGGTCGAAAAATTTTAGAATTTATTGCGTCCGTAACTCGATGAATAGATCGACTTATGGATGACTGGCTCATCGAAATTCCATGCTGCTCACCTACGAGGCGTTGGTAGCAGCCAGTCGCATAAAAGCGTAATGCTGCAAAAACCTACAAAAAAATGGAAAAGCTCCAATATTCATTATAAAAAAATTTACTTGATTTTCAGCTGATAGA